>CAUEHS010000831.1:0-93288 GCA_958510865.1 Myrrha octodecimguttata | reverse complement strand
TTAAGGGTAAAGCAAGGGTAAGGGTAAGGGTAAGGGTAAGGGTAAGGGTAAGGGTAAGGGTAAGGGTAAGGGTAAGGGTAAGGGTAAGGGTAAGCTTAAGGGTAAGGGTAAGGGTAAGGGTAAGCTTAAGGGTAAAGCAAGGGTAAGGGTAAGGGTAAGGGTAAGGGTAAGGGTAAGCTTAAGGGTAAAAGCAAGGGTAAGGGTAAGGGTAAGGGTAAGGGTAAGGGTAAGGGTAAGGGTAAGGGTAAGGGTAAGGGTAAGTGTAAGGGTAAGGGTAAGGTAAGGGTAAGGGTAAGGGTAAGCTTAAGGGTAAAGCAAGGGTAAGGGTAAGGGTAAGGGTAAGGGTAAGGGTAAAGGTAAGGGTAAGCTTAAGGGTAAAAGCAAGGGTAAGGGTAAGGGTAAGGGTAAGGGTAAGGTAAGGGTAAGGGTAAGGGTAAGGGTAAGGGCTTAAGGGTAAAGCAAGGGTAAGGGTAAGGGTAAGGGTAAGGGTAAGGGTAAGGGTAAGGGTAAGGGTAAGGGTAAGGGTAAGGGTAAGGGTAAGCTTAAGGGTAAAAGCAAGGGTAAGGGTAAGGGTAAGGGTAAGGGTAAGGGTTAGGGTAAGGGTAAGGGTAAGGGTAAGCCTAAGGGTAAAAGCAAGGGTAAGGGTAAGGGTAAGGGTAAGGGTAAGGGTAAGGGTAAGGGTAAGGGTAAGGGTAAGAGTAAGGGTAAGGGTAAGGGTAAGCTTAAGGGTAAAAGCAAGGGTAAGGGTAAGGGTAAGGGTAAGGGTAAGCCTAAGGGTAAAAGCAAGGGTAAGGGTAAGGTTAAGGGTAAGGGTAAGGGTAAGCTTAAGGGTAAAAGCAAGGGTAAGGGTAAGGGTAAGGGTAAGGGTAAGGGTAAGCCTAAGGGTAAAAGCAAGGGTAAGGGTAAGGGTGAGGGTAAGGGTAAGGGTAAGGGTAAGGGTAAGGTAAGGGTAAGCCTAAGAGTAAAAGCAAGGGTAAGGGTAAGGGTAAGGGTAAGGGTAAGGGTAAGGGTAAGGGTAAGGGTAAGGGTAAGGGTAAGCTTAAGGGTAAAAGCAAGGGTAAGGATAAGGGTAAGGGTAAGGGTAAGGGTAGGGTAAGGGTAAGGGTAAGGGTAAGCTTAAGGGTAAAAGCAAGGGTAAGGGTAAGGGTAAGGGTAAGGGTAAGGGTAAGGGTAAGGGTAAGGGTAAGGGTAAGGGTAAGCTTAAGGGTTAAAGCAAGGGTAAGGGTTAGGGTAAGCGTAAGGGTAAGGGTAAGGGTAAGGGTAAGCTTAAGGGTAAAAGCAAGGGTAAGGGTAAGGGTAAGGGTAAGGGTAAGGGTAAGGGTAAGGGTAAGGGTAAGGGTAAGGGTAAAGGTAAGGGTAAGGGTAAGCTTAAGGGTAAAAGCAAGGGTAAGGTTAAGGGTAAGGGTAAGGGTAAGAGTAAGGGTAAGGGTAAGGATAAGCTTAAGGGTAAAGCAAGGGTAAGGGTAAGGGTAAGGGTAAGGGTAAGGGTGAGGGTAAGGGTAAGGGTAAGGGTAAGGGTAAGGGTAAGGGTAAGGGTAAGCTTAAGGGTAAAAGCAAGGGTAAGGGTAAGGGTAAGGGTAAGGGTAAGGGTAAGGGTAAGGGTAAGGGTAAGGGTAAGGGTAAGGGTAAGGGTAAGCTTAAGGGTAAAAGCAAGGGTAAGGGTAAGGGTAAGGGTAAGGGTAAGGGTAAGGGTAAGGGTAAGGGTAATGGTAAGGGTAAGGTAAGGGTAAGCCTAAGGGTAAAAGCAAGGGTAAGGGTAAGGGTAAGGGTAAGGGTAAGGGTAAGGGTAAGGGTAAGGGTAAGGGTTAGGGTAAGGGTAAGGGAAAGGGTAAGGGTAAGCTTAAGGGTAAAAGCAAGGGTAAGGGTAAGGGTAAGGGTAAGGGTAAGGGTAAGGGTAAGGGTAAGGGTAAGCTTAAGGGTAAGGGTAAGGGTAAGGGTAAGGGTAAGCTTAAGGGTAAAAGCAAGGGTAAGGGTAAGGGTAAGGGTAAGGGTAAGGGTTAGGGTAAGGGTAAGCTTAAGGGTAAGGGTAAGGGTAAGGGTAAGGGTAAGCTTAAGGGTAAAAGCAAGGGTAAGGGTCAGGGTAAGGGTAAGTGTAAGGGTAAGGGTAAGGGTAAGGGTGAGCTTAAGGGTAAAAGCAAGGGTAAGGGTAAGGTTAAGGGTAAGGGTAAGGGTAAGGGTAAGGGTAAGGGTTAGCTTAAGGGTAAAAGCAAGGGTAAGGGTAAGGGTAAGGGTAAGGGTAAGGGTAAGGGTAAGGGTAAGGGTAAGGGTAAGGGTAAGGGTAAAGGTAAGTGTAAGCCTAAGGGTAAAAGCAAGGGTAAGGGTAAGGGTAAGGGTAAGGGTAAGAGTAAGGGTAAGGGTAAGGGTAAGGGTAAGGGTAAGGGTAAGCTTAAGGGTAAAAGCAAGGGTAAGGGTAAGGGTAAGGGTAAGGGTAAGGGTAAGCCTAAGGGTAAAAGCAAGGGTAAGGGTAAGGGTAAGGGTAAGGGTAAGGGTAAGCTCAAGGGTAAAAGCAAGGGTAAGGGTAAGGGTAAGGGTAAGGGTAAGGGTAAGGGTAAGGGTAAGGGTAAGCTTAAGGGTAAAAGCAAGGGTGGGGGTAAGGGTAAGGGTAAGGGTAAGGGTAAGGGTAAGGGTAAGGGTAAGCTTAAGGGTAAAAGCAAGGGTAAGGGTAAGGAAAGGGTAAGGGTAAGGGTAAGGGTAAGGGTAAGGGTAAGGGTAAGCTTAAGGGTAAAAGCAAGGGTAAGGGTAAGGGTAAGGGTAAGGGTAAGGGTAAAGGTAAGGGTAAGCCTAAGGGTAAAAGCAAGGGTAAGGGTAAGGGTAAGGGTAAGGGTAAGGGTTAGGGTAAGGGTAAGGGTAAGGGTAAGGGTAAGGGTAAGGGTAAGGGTAAGGGTAAGGGTAAGGGTAAGGGTAAGTGTAAGCTTAAGGGTAAAAGCAAGGGTAAGGGTAAGGGAAAGGGTAAGGGTAAGCCTAAGGGTAAAAGCAAGGGTAAGGGTAAGGGTAAGGGTAAGGGTAAAGGTAAGCTTAAGGGTAAAAGCAAGAGTAAGGGTAAGGGTAAGGGTAAGGGTAAGGGTAAGGGTAAGCTTAAGGGTAAAATCAAGGGTAAGGGTAAAGGTAAGGGTAAGGGTAAGGGTAAGGGTAAGGGTAAGGGTAAGGGTAAAGGGTAAGGGTAAGCCTTAGGGTAAAAGCAAGGGTAAGGGTAAGGGTAAGGGTAAGGGTAAGGGTAAGGGTAAGGTTAAGGGTAAGGGTAAGGGTAAGCTTAAGGTAAAAGCAAGGGTAAGGGTAAGGGTAAGGGTAAGGGTAAGGGTAAGGGTAAGGGTAAGGGTAAGGGTAAGGGTAAGGGTAAGGTAAGGGTAAGGGTAAGGGTAAGGGTAAGGGTAGCTTAAGGGTAAGGGTAAGGGTAAGGGTAAGGGTAAGCTTAAGGGTAAAAGCAAGGGTAAGGGTAAGGGTAAGGGTAGGGTAAGCTTAAGGGTAAAGCAAGGGTAAGGGTAGGGGAAGGGTAAGGGTAAGGGTAAGGGTAAGGGTAAGGGTAAGGGTAAGGTAAGCTTAAGGGTAAGGGTAAGGGTAAGGGTAAGGGTAAGCTAAGGGTAAAAGCAAGGGTAAGGGTAAGGGTAAGGGTAAGGGTAAGGTAAGGGTAAGCTTAAGGGTAAGGGTAAGGGTAAGGGTAAGGGTAAGCTTAAGGGTAAGCAAGGGTAAGGGTAAGGGGTAAGGGTAAGGGTAAGGGTAAGGGTAAGGTAAGCTTAAGGGTAAGGTAAGGGTAAGGGTAAGGGTAAGCTTAAGGGTAAAAGCAAGGGTAAGGGTAAGGGTAAGGGTAAGGGTAAGGGTAAGGGTAAGGGTAAGGGTAAGGGTAAGGGTAAGGGGTAAGGGTAAGGGTAAGGGTAAGGGTTAAGGGTAAGGGTAAGGAAAGCTTAAGGGTAAGGGTAAGGGTAAGGGTAAGGGTAAGCTTAAGGGTAAAAGCAAGGGTAAGGGTTAGGGTAAGGGTAAGGGTAAGGGTAAGCTTAAGGTAAAGCAAGGGTAAGGGTAAGGGTAAGGGTAAGGGTAAGGGTAAGGGTAAGGGTAAGGGTAAGGGTAAGGGTAAGGGTAAGGGTAAGGGTAAGGGTAAGCTTAAGGGTAAGGGTAAGGGTAAGGGTAAGGGTAAGGGTAAGGGTAAGGGTAAGCTTAAGGGTAAAAGCAAGGGTAAGAGTAAGGGTAAGGGTAAGGGTAAGGGTAAGGTAAGGGTAAGCCTAAGGGTAAGAAGGTAAGGTAAGGGTAAGGGTAAGGGTAAGGGTAAGGGTAAGGGTAAGGGTAAGGGTAAGGGTAAGGGTAAGCTTAAGGGTAAAAGGCAAGGGTAAGGGTAAGGGTAAGGGTAAGGGTAAGGGTAAGGGTAAGGGTAAGGGTAAGGTAAGGGTAAGGGTAAGGGTAAGGGTAAGGGTAAGGGTAAGGGTAAGGGTAAGCTTAAGGTAAAAGCAAGGGTAAGGGTAAGGGTAAGGGTAAGGGTAAGGGTAAGGGTAAGGCTTAAGGGTAAAGCAAGGGTAAGGGTAAGGGTAAGGTAAGGGTAAGGGTTAGGGTAAGGGTAAAGGTAAGGGTAAGCCTAAGGGTAAAAGCAAGGGTAAGGGGTAAGGGTAAGGGTAAGGGTAAGGGTAAGGGTAAGGGTAAGGGTAAGGGTAAGGGTAAGGGTAAGGGTAAGGGTAAGGGTAAGGGTAAGGGTAAGAGGTAAGGGTAAGGGTAAGGGTAAGCTTAAGGGTAAAGCAAGGCTAAGGGTAAGGGTAAGGGTAAGGGTAAGCCTAAGGGTAAGAAGCAAGGGTAAGGGTAAGGGTAAGGGTAAGGGTAAGGGTAAGCTTAAGGGTAAAAGCAAGGGTAAGGGTAAGGGTAAGGGTAAGGGTAAGGGTAAGGGTAAGGGTAAGGGTAAGGGTAAGGGTAAGGGTAAGCTAAAGGGTAAAAGCAAGGGTAAGGGTAAGGGTAAGGGTAAGGGTAAGGGTAAGGGTAAGGGTAAGGGTAAGGGTAAGGTAAGGGTAAGCCTAAGGGTAAAAGCAAGGTAAGGGTAAGGGTAAGGGTAAGGGTAATGGTAAGGGTAAGGGTAAGGGTAAGGGTAAGCTTAAGGGTAAAGCAAGGGTAAGGGTAAGGGTAAGGGTAAGGGTAAGGGTAAGGGTAAGGTAAGGTAAGGGTAAGGGTAAGGGTAAGGGTAAGGGTAAGGGTAAGGGTAAGGGTAAGGGTAAGCTTAAGGGTAAAAGCAAGGGTAAGGTAAGGGTAAGGGTAAGGGTAAGGGTAAGGGTAAGGGTAAGGGTAAGGGTAAGGGTAAGGTGAGGGTAAGGGTAAGGGTAAGGGTAAGGGTAAGGGTAAGGGTAAGCTAAGGGTAAAGCAAGGGTAAGGGTTAGGGTAAGGGTAAGGGTAAGGGTAAGGGTAAGGGTAAGCTTAAGGGTAAAAGCAAGGGTAAGGGTAAGTGTAAGGGTAAGGGTAAGGGTAAGGGTAAGGGTAAGGGTAAGGGTAAGGGTAAGGGTAAGGGTAAGGGTAAGCTTAAGGGTAAAAGCAAGTGTAAGGGTAAGGGTAAGGGTAAGGATAAGGGTAAGGGTGAGGGTAAGCTTAAGGGTAAAAGCAAGGGTAAGGGTAAGGGTAAGGGTAAGGGTAAGGGTAAGGGTTAGGGTAAGGGTAAAGGTAAGGGTAAGCCTAAGGGTAAAAGCAAGGGTAAGGGTAAGGGTAAGGGTAAGAGTAAGGGTAAGGGTAAGTGTAAGGGTAAGGGTAAGGGTAAGAGTAAGGGTAAGGGTAAGGGTAAGCTTAAGGGTAAAAGCAAGGGTAAGGGTAAGGGTAAGGGTAAGGGTAAGCCTAAGGGTAAAAGCAAGGGTAAGGGTAAGGGTAAGGGTAAGGGTAAGGGTAAGCTTGAGGGTAAAAGCAAGGGTAAGGGTAAGGGTAAGGGTAAGGGTAAGCTTAAGGGTAAAAGCAAGGGTAAGGGTAAGGTAAGGGTAAGGGTAAGGGTAAGGGTAAGGGTAAGGGTAAAGGTAAGGGTAAGCCTAAGGGTAAAAGCAAGGGTAAGGGTAAGGGTAAGGGTAAGGGTAAGGGTAAGCTTAAGGGTAAAAGCAAGGGTAAGGGTAAGGGTAAGGGTAAGGGTAAGGGTAAGGGTAAGGGTAAGGGTAAGGGTAAGCTTAAGGGTAAAAGTAAGGGTAAGGGTAAGGGTAAGGGTAAGGGTAAGGGTAAGGGTAAAGGTAAGGGTAAGGGTAAGGGTAAGCTAAAGGGTAAAAGCAAGGGTAAGGGTTAGGGTAAGGGTAAGGGTAAGGGTAAGGGTAAGGGTAAGCTTAAGGGTAAAAGCAAGGGTAAGGGTAAGGGTAAGGGTAAGGGTAAGGGTAAGGGTAAGGGTAAGGGTAAAGGTAAGGGTAAGCCTAAGGGTAAAAGCAAGGGTAAGGGTAAGGGTAAGGGTAAGGGTAAGGGTAAGGGTAAGGGTAAGGGTAAGGGTAAGGGTAAGGGTAAGGGTAAGCTTAAGGGTATAAGCAAGGGTAAGGGTAAGGGTAAGGGTGAGGGTAAGGGTAAGGGTAAGGGTAAGGGTAAGGGTAAGCTTAAGGGTAAAAGCAAGGGTAAGGGTAAGGGTAAGGGTAAGGGTAAGGGTAAGGGTAAGCTTAAGGGTAAAAGCAAGGGTAAGGGTAAGGGTAAGGGTAAGGGTAAGGGTAAAGGTAAGGGTAAGGGTAAGGGTAAGGGTAAGGGTAAAGGTAAGGGTAAGCCTAAGGGTAAAAGCAAGGGTAAGGGTAAGGGTAAGGGTAAGGGTAAGGGTAAGGGTAAGGGTAAGGGTAAGGGTAAGGGTAAGGGTAAGGGTAAGTGTAAGGGTAAGCTTAAGGGTAAAAGCAAGGGTAAGGGTAAGGGTAAGGGTAAGCCTAAGGGTAAAAGCAAGGGTAAGGGTAAGGGTAAGGGTAAGGGTAAGCTTAAGGGTAAAAGCAAGGGTAAGGGTAAGGGTAAGGGTAAGGGTAAGGGTAAGGGTAAGCTTAAGGGTAAAAGCAAGGGTAAGGGTAAGGGTAAGGGTAAGGGTAAGGGTAAGGGTAAGGGTAAGGGTAAAGGTAAGGGTAAGCCTAAGGGTAAAAGCAAGGGTAAGGGTAAGGGTAAGGGTAAGGGTAAGGGTAAGGGTAAGGGTAAGGGTAAGGGTAAGGGTAAGGGTAAGGGTAAGGGTAAGGGTAAGGGTAAGGGTAAGGGTAAGGGTAAGGGTAAGGGTAAGGGTAAGGGTAAGGGTAAGGGTAAGCTTAAGGGTAAAAGCAAGGGTAAGGGTAAGGGTAAGGGTAAGGGTAAGGGTAAGGGTAAGGGTAAGCTTAAGGGAAAAAGCAAGGGTAAGGGTAAGGGTAAGGGTAAGGGTAAGGGTAAGGGTAAGGGTAAGGGTAAGGGTAAGCTTAAGGGTAAAAGCAAGGGTAAGGGTAAGGGTAAGGGTAAGGGTAAGCTTAAGGGTAAAAGCAAGGGTAAGGGTAAGGGTAAGGGCAAGGGTAAGGGTAAGGGTAAGGGTAAAGGTAAGGGTGAGCCTGAGGGTAAAAGCAAGGGTAAGGGTAAGGGTAAGGGTAAGGGTAAGGGTAAGGGTAAGGGTAAGGGTATGGGTAAGGGTAAGGGTAAGGGTAAGGGTAAGGGTAAGGGTAAGGGTAAGGGTAAGGGTAAGCTTAAGGGTAAAAGCAAGGGTGAGGGTAAGGGTAAGGGTAAGGGTAAGGGTAAGGGTAAGGGTAAGGGTAAGGGTAAGGGTAAGGGTAAGGGTAAGGGAAAGGGTAAGGGTAAGGGTAAGGGTAAGTGTAAGGGTAAGGGTAAGCCTTAGGGTAAAAGCAAGGGTAAGGGTAAGGGTAAGGGTAAGGGTAAGCTTAAGGGTAAAAGCAAGGGTAAGGGTAAGGGTAAGGGTAAGAGTAAGGGTAAGGGTAAGCTTAAGGGTAAAAGCAAGGGTAAGGGTAAGGGTAAGGGTAAGGGTAAGGGTAAGGGTAAGGGTAAAGGTAAGGGTAAGCCTAAGGGTAAAAGCAAGGGTATGGGTAAGGGTAAGGGTAAGGGTAAGGGTAAGGGTAAGGGTAAGGGTAAGGGTAAGGGTAAGGGTAAGGGTAAGGGTAAGGGTAAGGGTAAGGGTAAGGGTAAGGGTAAGGGTAAGGGTAAGGGTAAGGGTAAGGGTAAGGGTAAGCTTAAGGGTAAAAGCAAGGAGGGTAAGGGTAAGGGTAAGGGTAAGGGTAAGGGTAAGGGTAAGGGTAAGGGTAAGGGTAAGGGTAAGGGTAAGGGTAAGAGTAAGCTTAAGTGTAAAAGCAAGGGTAAGGTAAGGGTAAGGGTAAGGGTAAGGGTAAGGGTAAGGGTAAGGGTAAGGGTAAGGGTAAGGGTAAGGGTAAGGGTAAGGGTAAGGGTAAGGGTAAGGGTAAGCTTAAGGGTAAAAGCAAGGGTAAGGGTAAGGGTAAGGGTAAGGGTAAGGGTAAGGGTAAGGGTAAGGGTAAGGGTAAGGGTAAGCTTAAGGGTAAAAGCAAGGGTAAGGGTAAGGGTAAGGGTAAGGGTAAGGGTAAGGGTAAGGGTAAGGGTAAGGGTAAGCCTAAGGGTAAAAGCAAGGGTAAGGGTAAGGGTAAAAGCAAGGGTAAGGGTAAGGGTAAGGGTAAGGGTAAGGGTAAGGGTAAGGGTAAGGGTAAGGGTAAGGGTAAGGGTAAGGGTAAGCTTAAGGGTAAAAGCAAGGGTAAGGGTAAGGGTAAGGGTAAGGGTAAGGGTAAGTGTAAGCTTAAGGGTAAAAGCAAGGGTAAGGGTAAGGGTAAGGGTAAAGGTAAGGGTAAGCCTTAGGGTAAAAGCAAGGGTAAGGTTAAGGGTTAGGGTAAGGGTAAGGGTAAGGGTAGGGGTAAGGGTAAGGGTAAGGGTAAGGGTAACCTTAAGGGTAAAAGCAAGGGTAAGGGTAAGGGTAAGGGTAAGGGTAAGGGTAAGGGTAAGGGTAAGGGTAAGGGTAAGGGTAAGGGTAAGGGTAAGGGTAAGCTTAAGGGTAAAAGCAAGGGTAAGGGTAAGGGTAAGGGTAAGGGTAAGGGTAAGGGTAAGGGTAAGGGTAAGCTTAAGGGTAAAAGCAAGGGTAAGGGTTAGGGTAAGGGTAAGGGTAAGGGTAAGGGTAAGCTTGAGGGTAAAAGCAAGGGTAAGGGTAAGGGTAAGGGTAGGGGTAAAGGTAAGGGTTAGCCTAAGGGTAAAAGCAAGGGTAAGGGTAAGGGTAAGGGTAAGGGTAAGGGTAAGGGTAAGGGTAAGGGTAAGGGTAAGGGTAAGGGTAAGGGTAAGCTTAAGGGTATAAGCAAGGGTTAGGGTAAGGGTAAGGGTGAGGGTAAGGGTAAGGGTAAGGGTAAGCTTAAGGGTAAAAGCAAGGGTAAGGGTAAGGGTAAGGGTAAGGGTAAGGGTAAGGGTAAGGGTAAGGGTGAGGGTAAGGGTAAGGGTAAGCTCAAGGGTAAAAGCAAGGGTAAGGGTAAGGGTAAGGGTAAGGGTAAGGGTAAGGGTAAGGGTAAGGGTAAGGGTAAGGGTAAGGGTAAGGGTAAGGGTAAGGGTAAGGGTAAAGGTTAGGGTAAGCCTAAGGGTAAAAGCAAGGGTAAGGGTAAAGGTAAGGGTAAGGGTAAGGGTAAGGGTAAGGGTAAGGGTAAGGGTAAGGGTAAGGGTAAGGGTAAGGGTAAGGGTAAGGGTAAGGGTAAGGGTAAGCTTAAGGGTAAAAGCAAGGGTAAGGGTAAGGGTAAGGGTAAGGGTAAGCCTAAGGGTAAAACAAGGGTAAGGGTAAGGGTAAGGGTAAGGGTAAGGGTAAGCTTAAGGGTAAAAGCAAGGGTAAGGGTAAGGGTAAGGGTGAGGGTAAGGGTAAGCTTAAGGGTTAAAGCAAGGGTAAGGGTAAGGGTAAGGGTAAGGGTAAGGGTAAGGGTAAAGGTAAGGGTAAGCCTAAGGGTAAAAGCAAGGGTAAGGGTAAGGGTAAGGGTAAGGGTAAGGGTAAGGGTAAGGGTAAGGGTAAGGGTAAGGGTAAGGGTAAGGGTAAGGGTAAGGGTAAGGGTAAGCTTAAGGGTAAAAGCAAGGGTAAGGGTAAGGGTAAGGGTAAGGGTAAGGGTAAGGGTAAGGGTAAGGGTAAGGGTAAGGGTAAGGGTAAGCTTAAGGGTAAAAGCAAGGGTAAGAGTAAGGGTAAGGGTAAGGGTAAGGGTGAGGGTAAGGGTAAGGGTAAGGGTAAGGGTAAGCTTAAGGGTAAAAGCAAGGGTAAGGGTAAGGGTAAGGGTAAGGGTAAGGGTAAGGGTAAGGGTAAGGGTAAGGGTAAGGGTAAGGGTAAAGGTAAGGGTAAGCCTAAGGGTAAAAGCAAGGGTAAAGGTAAGGGTTAGGGTAAGGGTAAGGGTAAGGGTAAGGGTGAGGGTAAGGGTAAGGGTAAGGGTAAGTGTAAGGGTAAGGGTAAGGGTAAGCTTAAGGGTAAAAGCAAGGGTAAGGGTAAGGGTAAGGGTAAGGGTAAGGGTAAGGGTAAGGGTGAGGGTAAGGGTAAGGGTAAGGGTAAGGGTAAGGGTAAAGGTAAGGGTAAGCCTAAGGGTAAAAGCAAGGGTAAGGGTAAGGGTTAGGGTAAGGGTAAGGGTAAGGGTAAGGGTAAGGGTAAGGGTAAGGGTAAGGGTAAATGTAAGGGTAAGGGTAAGGGTAAGCTTAAGGGTAAAAGCAAGGGTAAGGGTAAGGGTAAGGGTAAGGGTAAGGGTAAGGGTAAGGGTAAGGGTAAGGGTAAGGGTAAGCTTAAGGGTAAGGGTAAGGGTAAGGGTAAGCCTAAGGGCTAAAAGCAAGGGTAAGGGTAAGGGTAAGGGTGAGGGTAAGGGTAAGCTTAAGGGTAAAAGCAAGGGTAAGGGTAAGGGTAAGGGTAAGGGTAAGGGTAAGGGTAAGCTTAAGGGTAAGCTTAAGGGTAAGGGTAAGGGTAAGGGTAAGGGTAAGGGTAAGCCTAAGGGCTAAAAGCAAGGGTAAGGGTAAGGGTAAGGGTAAGGGTAAGGGTAAGCTTAAGGGTAAAAGCAAGGGTAAGGGTAAGGGTAAGGGTAAGGGTAAGGGTAAGGGTAAGCTTAAGGGTAAAAGCAAGGGTAAGGGTAAGGGTAAGGGTAAGGGTAAGGGTAAGGGTAAAGGTAAGGGTAAGCCTAAGGGTAAAAGCAAGGGTAAGGGTAAGGGTAAGGGTAAGGGTAAGGGTAAGGGTAAGGTAAGGGTAAGGGTAAGGGTAAGGGTAAGGGTAAGCTTAAGGGTAAAAGCAAGGGTAAGGGTAAGGGTAAGGGTAAGGGTAAGGGTAAGGGTAAGGGTAAGGGTAAGGGTAAGGGTAAGGGTAAGGGTAAGGGTAAGGGTAAGGGTAAGGGTAAGGGTAAGGGTAAGGGTAAGGGTAAGGGTAAGGGTAAGGGTAAGGGTAAGCTTAAGGGTAAAAGCAAGGGTGAGGGTAAGGGTAAGGGTAAGGGTAAGGGTAAGGGTAAGGGTAAGGGTAAGGGTAAGCTTAAGGGTAATAGCAAGGGTAAGGGTAAGGGTAAGGGTAAGGGTAAGGGTAAGGGTAAGGGTAAGGGTAAGGGTAAGGGTAAGGGTAAAGCTAAGGGTAAGCCTAAGGGTAAAAGCAAGGGTAAGGGTAAGGGTAAGGGTAAGGGTAAGCTTAAGGGTAAAAGCAAGGGTAAGGGTAAGGGTAAGGGTAAGGGTAAGGGTAAAGGTAAGTGTAAGCCTAAGGGTAAAAGCAAGGGTAAGGGTAAGGGTAAGGGTAAGGGTAAGGGTAAGGGTAAGGGTAAGGGTAAGGGTAAGGGTAAGCTTAAGGGTAAAAGCAAGGGTAAGGGTAAGGGTAAGGGTAAGGGTAAGGGTAAGGGTAAGGGTAAGGGTAAGGGTAAGGGTAAGGTTAAGGGTAAGGGTAAGCTTAAGGGTAAGGGTAAGGGTGAGGGTAAGGGTAAGCTTAAGGGTAAAAGCAAGGGTAAGGGTAAGGGTAAGGGTAAGGGTAAGCTTAAGGGTAAAAGCAAGGGTAAGGGTAAGGGTAAGGGTAAGGGTAAGGGTAAGGGTAAGGGTAAGGGTAAGGGTAAGCTTAAGGGTAAGGGTAAGGGTAAGGGTAAGGGTAAGCTTAAGGGTAAAAGCAAGGGTAAGGGTAAGGGTAAGGGTAAGGGTAAGGGTAAGCTTAAGGGTAAGGGTAAGGGTAAGGGTAAGGGTAAGGGTAAGGGTAAGGGTAAGGGTAAGGGTAAGGGTAAGGGTAAGGGTAAGGGTAAGCTTAAGGGTAAGGGTAAGGGTAAGGGTAAGGGTAAGCTTGAGGGTAAAAGCAAGGGTAAGGGTAAGGGTAAGGGTAAGGGTAAGGGTAAGGGTAAGGGTAAGGGTAAGGGTAAGGGTAAGGGTAAGGGTAAGGGTAAGGGTAAGGGTAAGGGTAAGGGTAAGCTTAAGGGTAAAAGCAAGGGTAAGGTTAAGGATAAGGGTAAGGATAAGGGTAAGGGTAAGGGTAAGGGTAAGGGTAAGCTTAAGGGTAAGGGTAAGGGTAAGGGTAAGGGTAAGCTTAAGGGTAAAAGCAAGGGTAAGGGTAAGGGTAAGGGTAAGGGTAAGGGTAAGGGTAAGGGTAAGGGTAAGGGTAAGGGTAAGGGTAAGGGTAAGGGTAAGGGTAAGGGTAAGGGTAAGGGTAAGCTTAAGGGTAAGGGTAAGGGTAAGGGTAAGCTTAAGGGTAAAAGCAAGGGTAAGGGTAAGGGTAAGGGTAAGGGTAAGGGTAAGCTTAAGGGTAAAAGCAAGGGTAAGGGTAAGGGTAAGGGTGAGGGTAAGGGTAAGGGTAAGGGTAAGGGTAAGGGTAAGCTTAAGGGTAAGGGTAAGGGTAAGGGTAAGCTTAAGGGTAAAAGCAAGGGTAAGGGTAAGTGTAAGGGTAAGGGTAAGGGTAAAGGTAAGGGTAAGCCTAAGGGTAAAAGCAAGGGTAAGGGTAAGGGTAAGGGTAAGGGTAAGGGTAAGGGTAAGGGTAAGGGTAAGGGTAAGGGTAAGGGTAAGGGTAAGGGTAAGGGTAAGGGTAAGGGTAAGCTTAAGGGTAAAAGCAAGGGTAAGGGTAAGGGTAAGGGTAAGGGTAAGGGTAAGGGTAAGGGTAAGGGTGAGCTTAAGGGTAAAAGCAAGGGTAACGGTAAGGGTGAGGGTAAGGGTAAGGGTAAGGGTAAGGGTAAGGGTAAGGGTAAGGGTAAGGGTAAGGGTAAGGGTAAGGGTAAGCTTAAGGGTAAAAGCAAGGGTAAGGGTAAGGGTAAGGGTAAGGGTAAGGGTTAGGGTAAGGGTAAAGGTAAGGGTAAGCCTAAGGGTAAAAGCAAGGGTAAGGGTAAGGGTAAGGGTAAGGGTAAGGGTAAGGGTAAGGGTAAGGGTAAGGGTAAGAGTAAGGGTAAGGGTAAGGGTAAGCTTAAGGGTAAAAGCAAGGGTAAGGGTAAGGGTAAGGGTAAGGGTAAGCCTAAGGGTAAAAGCAAGGGTAAGGGTAAGGTTAAGGGTAAGGGTAAGGGTAAGCTTAAAGGTAAAAGCAAGGGTAAGGGTAAGGGTAAGGGTAAGGGTAAGGGTAAGCTTAAGGGTAAAAGCAAGGGTAAGGGTAAGGGTGAGGGTAAGGGTAAGGGTAAGGGTAAGGGTAAAGGTAAGGGTAAGCCTAAGAGTAAAAGCAAGGGTAAGGGTAAGGGTAAGGGTAAGGGTAAGGGTAAGGGTAAGGGTAAGGGTAAGGGTAAGGGTAAGGGTAAGGGTAAGCTTAAGGGTAAAAGCAAGGGTAAGGATAAGGGTAAGGGTAAGGGTAAGGGTAAGGGTAAGGGTAAGGGTAAGGGTAAGCTTAAGGGTAAAAGCAAGGGTAAGGGTAAGGGTAAGGGTAAGGGTAAGGGTAAGGGTAAGGGTAAGTGTAAGGGTAAGGGTAAGGGTAAGGGTAAGCTTAAGGGTAAAAGCAAGGGTAAGGGTTAGGGTAAGGGTAAGGGTAAGGGTAAGGGTAAGCTTAAGGGTAAAAGCAAGGGTAAGGGTAAGGGTAAGGGTAAGGGTAAGGGTAAGGGTAAAGGTAAGGGTAAGCCTAAGGGTAAAAGCAAGGGTAAGGGTAAGGGTAAGGGTAAGGGTAAGGGTGAGGGTAAGGGTGAGGGTAAGGGTAAGGGTAAGGGTAAGGGTAAGGGTAAGCTTAAGGGTATAAGCAAGGGTAAGGGTAAGGGTAAGGGTGAGGGTAAGGGTAAGGGTAAGGGTAAGGGTAAGCTTAAGGGTAAAAGCAAGTGTAAGGGTAAGGGTAAGGGTAAGGGTAAGGATAAGGGTAAGGGTAAGCTTAAGGGTAAAAGCAAGGGTAAGGGTAAGGGTAAGGGTAAGGGTAAGGTTAAGGGTAAGGGTAAGGGTAAGGGTAAGGGTAAGGGTAAGGATAAGGGTAAGGGTAAGGGTAAAGGTAAGGTTAAGCCTAAGGGTAAAAGCAAGGGTAAGGGTAAGGGTAAGGGTAAGGGTAAGGGTAAGGGTAAGGGTAAGGGTAAGGGTAAGGGTAAGGGTAAGGGTAAGCTTAAGGGTAAAAGCAAGGGTAAGGGTAAGGGTAAGGGTAAGGTTAAGCCTAAGGGTAAAAGCAAGGGTAAGGGTAAGGGTAAGGGTAAGGGTAAGGGTAAGCTTGAGGGTAAAAGCAAGGGTAAGGGTAAGGGTAAGGGTAAGGGTAAGGGTAAGCTTAAGGGTAAAAGCAAGGGTAAGGGTAAGGGTAAGGGTAAGGGTAAGGGTAAGGGTAAGGGTAAGGGTAAGGGTAAAGGTAAGGGTAAGCCTGAGGGTCAAAGCAAGGGTAAGGGTAAGGGTAAGGGTAAGGGTAAGGGTAAGCTTAAGGGTAAAAGCAAGGGTAAGGGTAAGGGTAAGGGTAAGGGTAAGGGTAAGGGTAAGGGTAAGGGTAAGGGTAAGGGTAAGGGTAAGGGTAAGGGTAAGCTTAAGGGTAAGGGTAAGGGTAAGGGTAAGGGTAAGCCTAAGGGTAAAAGCAAGGGTAAGTGTAAGGGTAAGGGTAAGGGTAAGGGTAAGCTTAAGGGTAAAAGCAAGGGTAAGGGTAAGGGTAAGGGTAAGGGTAAGGGTAAGGGTAAGGGTAAAGGTAAGGGTAAGCCTAAGGGTAAAAGCAAGGGTAAGGGTAAGGGTAAGGGTAAGGGTAAGGGTAAGGGTAAGGGTAAGGGTAAGGGTAAGGGTAAGGGTAAGGGTAAAGGTAAGGGTAAGGGTAAGCTTAAGGGTAAAAGCAAGGGTAAGGGTAAGGGTAAGGGTAAGAGTAAGTGTAAGGGTAAGGGTAAGCTTAAGGGTAAAAGCAAGGGTAAGGGTAAGGGTAAGGGTAAGGGTAAGGGTAAGGGTAAGGGTAAGGGTAAGGGTAAGGGTAAGGGTAAGGGTAAGCTTAAGGGTAAAAGCAAGGGTAAGGGTAAGGGTAAGGGTAAGGGTAAGGGTAAGGGTAAGGGTAAGGGTAAGGGTAAGGGTAAGGGTAAGGGTAAGGGTAAGGGTAAGCTTAAGGGAAAAAGCAAGGGTAAGGGTAAGGGTAAGGGTAATGGTAAGGGTAAAGGTAAGGGTAAGCCTAAGGGTAAAAGCAAGGGTAAGGGTAAGGGTAAGGGTAAGGGTAAGGGTAAGGTTAAGGGTAAGGGTTAGGGTAAGGGTAAGGGTAAGGGTAAGGGTAAGCTTAAGGGTAAAAGCAAGGGTAAGGGTAAGGGTAAGGGTAAGGGTAAGGGTAAGGGTAAGGGTAAGGGTAAGCTTAAGGGTAAGGGTAAGGGTAAGGGAAAGGGTAAGCTTAAGGGTAAAAGCAAGGGTAAGGGTAAGGGTAAGGGTAAGGGTAAGGGTAAGCTTAAGGGTAAAAGCAAGGGTAAGGGTAAGGGTAAGGGTAAGGGTAAGGGTAAGGGTAAGGGTAAGGGTAAGCTTAAGGGTAAGGGTAAGGGTAAGGGTAAGGGTAAGCTTAAGGGTAAAAGCAAGGGTAAGGGTCAGGGTGAGGGTAAGTGTAAGGGTAAGGGTAAGGGTAAGGGTAAGGGTGAGCTTAAGGGTAAAAGCAAGGGTAAGGGTAAGGTTAAGGGTAAGGGTAAGTGTAAGGGTAAGGGTAAGGGTTAGCTTAAGGGTAAAAGCAAGGATAAGGGTAAGGGTAAGGGTAAGGGTAAGGGTAAGGGTAAAGGTAAGGGTAAGCCTAAGGGTAAAAGCAAGGGTAAGGGTAAGGGTAAGGGTAAGGGTAAGAGTAAGGGTAAGGGTAAGGGTAAGGGTAAGCTTAAGGGTAAAAGCAAGGGTAAGGGTAAGGGAAGGGTAAGGTTAAGCCTACGGGTAAAAGCAAGGGTAAGGGTAAGGGTAAGGGTAAGGGTAAGGGTAAGCTTAAGGGTTAAAGCAAGGGTAAGGGTAAGGGTAAGGGTAAGGGTAAGGGTAAGGGTAAGCTTAAGGGTAAAAGCAAGGGTGAGGGTCAGGGTAAGGGTAAGGGTAAGGGTAAGGGTAAGGGTAAGGGTAAGGGTAAGGGTAAGGGTAAGGGTAAGGGTAAGGGTAAGGGTAAAGGTAAGGGTAAGCCTAAGAGTAAAAGCAAGGGTAAGGGTAAGGGTAAGGGTAAGGGTAAGGGTAAGGGTAAGGGTAAGGGTAAGGGTAAGGGTAAGGGTAAGCTTAAGGGTAAAAGCAAGGGTAAGGGTAAGGGTAAGGGTAAGGGTAAGGGTAAGGGTAAGGGTAAGGGTAAGGGTAAGCTTAAGGGTAAAAGCAAGGGTGAGGGTAAGGGTAAGGGTAAGGGTAAGGGTAAGGGTAAGGGTAAGGGTAAGGGTAAGGGTAAGGGTAAGGGTAAGGGTAAGGGTAAAAGCAAGGGTAAGGGTTAGGGTAAGGGTAAGGGTAAGGGTAAGGGTAAGGGTAAGCTTAAGGGTAAAAGCAAGGGTAAGGGTAAGGGTAAGGGTAAGGGTAAGGGTAAGGGTAAAGGTAAGGGTAAGCCTAAGGGTAAAAGCAAGGGTAAGGGTAAGGGTAAGGGTAAGGGTAAGGGTGAGGGTAAGGGTAAGGGTAAGGGTAAGGGTAAGGGTAAGGGTAAGGGTAAGCTTAAGGGTATAAGCAAGGGTAAGGGTAAGGGTAAGGGTGAGGGTAAGGGTAAGGGTAAGGGTAAGGGTAAGCTTAAGGGTAAAAGCAAGTGTAAGGGTAAGGGTAAGGGTAAGGATAAGGGTAAGGGTAAGCTTAAGGGTAAAAGCAAGGGTAAGGGTAAGGGTAAGGGTAAGGGTAAGGTTAAGGGTAAGGGTAAGGGTAAGGGTAAGGGTAAGGATAAGGGTAAGGGTAAGGGTAAAGGTAAGGTTAAGCCTAAGGGTAAAAGCAAGGGTAAGGGTAAGGGTAAGGGTAAGGGTAAGGGTAAGGGTAAGGGTAAGGGTAAGGGTAAGGGTAAGGGTAAGGGTAAGGGTAAGGGTAAGGGTAAGCTTAAGGGTAAAAGCAAGGGTAAGGGTAAGGGTAAGGGTAAGGGTAAGCCTAAGGGTAAAAGCAAGGGTAAGGGTAAGGGTAAGTGTAAGGGTAAGGGTAAGCTTGAGGGTAAAAGCAAGGGTAAGGGTAAGGGTAAGGGTAAGGGTAAGGGTAAGGGTAAGGGTAAGGGTAAGTTTAAGGGTAAAAGCAAGGGTAAGGGTAAGGGTAAGGGTAAGGGTAAGGGTAAGGGTAAGGGTAAGGGTAAGGGTAAGGGTAAAGGTAAGGGTAAGCCTGAGGGTCAAAGCAAGGGTAAGGGTAAGGGTAAGGGTAAGGGTAAGGGTAAGGGTAAGGGTAAGCTTAAGGGTAAAAGCAAGGGTAAGGGTAAGGGTAAGGGTAAGGGTAAGGGTAAGGGTAAGGGTAAGGATAAGGGTAAGGGTAAGGGTAAGCTTAAGGGTAAGGGTAAGAGTAAGGGTAAGGGTAAGCCTAAGGGTAAAAGCAAGGGTAAGTGTAAGGGTAAGGGTAAGGGTAAGGGTAAGGTTAAGGGTAAAAGCAAGGGTAAGGGTAAGGGTAAGGGTAAGGGTAAGGGTAAGGGTAAGGGTAAGGGTAAAGGTAAGGGTAAGCCTAAGGGTAAAAGCAAGGGTAAGGGTAAGGGTAAGGGTAAGGGTAAGGGTAAGGGTAAGGGTAAGGGTAAGGGTAAGGGTAAGGGTAAGGGTAAGGGTAAGGGTAAGGGTAAAGGTAAGGGTAAGGGTAAGCTTAAGGGTAAAAGCAAGGGTAAGGGTAAGGGTAAGGGTAAGAGTAAGTGTAAGGGTAAGGGTAAGCTTAAGGGTAAAAGCAAGGGTAAGGGTAAGGGTAAGGGTAAGGGTAAGGGTAAGGGTAAGGGTAAGGGTAAGGGTAAGGGTAAGGGTAAGGGTAAGGGTAAGCTTAAGGGTAAAAGCAAGGGTAAGGGTAAGGGTAAGGGTAAGGGTAAGGGTAAGGGTAAGGGTAAGGGTAAGGGTAAGGGTAAGGGTAAGGGTAAGCTTAAGGGTAAAAGCAAGGGTAAGGGTAAGGGTAAGGGTAATGGTAAGGGTAAAGGTAAGGGTAAGCCTAAGGGTAAAAGCAAGGGTAAGGGTAAGGGTAAGGGTAAGGGTAAGGGTAAGGTTAAGGGTAAGGGTTAGGGTATGGGTAAGGGTAAGGGTAAGGGTAAGCTTAAGGGTAAAAGCAAGGGTAAGGGTAAGGGTAAGGGTAAGGGTAAGGGTAAGGGTAAGGGTAAGGGTAAGCTTAAGGGTAAGGGTAAGGGTAAGGGAAAGGGTAAGCTTAAGGGTAAAAGCAAGGGTAAGGGTAAGGGTAAGGGTAAGGGTAAGGGTAAGCTTAAGGGTAAAAGCAAGGGTAAGGGTAAGGGTAAGGGTAATGGTAAGGGTAAGGGTAAGGGTAAGGGTAAGGGTAAGGGTAAGGGTAAGCTTAAGGGTAAGGGTAAGGGTAAGGGTAAGGGTAAGCTTAAGGGTAAAAGCAAGGGTAAGGGTCAGGGTGAGGGTAAGTGTAAGGGTAAGGGTAAGGGTAAGGGTAAGGGTAAGGGTAAGGGTAAGGGTAAGCTTAAGGGTAAAAGCAAGGGTAAGGGTAAGGGTAAGGGTAAGGGTAAGGGTAAGGGTAAGCTTAAGGGTAAAAGCAAGGGTAAGGGTAAGGGTAAGGGTAAGGGTAAGGGTAAAGGTAAGGGTAAGCCTAAGGGTAAAAGCAAGGGTAAGGGTAAGGGTAAGGGTAAGGGTAAGGGTAAGGGTTAGGGTAAGGGTAAGGGTAAGGGTAAGGGTAAGGGTGAGGGTAAGGGTAAGGGTGAGGGTAAGGGTAAGGGTAAGGGTAAGGGTAAGGGTAAGGGTGAGGGTAAGGGTAAGGGTAAGGGTAAGGGTAAGCTTAAGGGTAAAAGCAAGGGTGAGGGTAAGGGTAAGGGTAAGGGTAAGGGTAAGGGTAAGGGTAAAGGTAAGGGTAAGCCTAAGGGTAAAAGCAAGGGTATGGGTAAGGGTAAGGGTAAGGGTAAGGGTAAGGGTAAGGGTAAGGGTAAGGGTAAGGGTAAGGGTAAGGGTAAGGGTAAGGGTAAGGGTAAGGGTAAGCTTAAGGGTAAAAGCAAGGGTAAGGGTAAGGGTAAGGGTAAGGGTAAGGGTAAGGGTAAGGGTAAGGGTAAGGATAAGGGTAAGGGTAAGCTTAAGGGTAAAAGCAAGAGTAAGGGTAAGGGTAAGGGTAAGGGTAAGGGTAAGGGTAAGGGTAAGGGTAAGGGTAAGGGTAAGGGTAAGGGTAAGGGTAAGGGTAAGGGTAAGGGTAAGGGTAAGGGTAAGGGTAAGCTTAAGGGTAAAAGCAAGGGTAAGGGTAAGGGTAAGGGTAAGGGTAAGGGTAAGGGTAAGGGTAAGGGTAAGGGTAAGGGTAAGGGTAAGGGTAAGGGTAAGCTTAAGGGTAAAAGCAAGGGTAAGGGTAAGGGTAAGGGTAAGGGTAAGGGTAAGGGTAAGCCTAAGGGTAAAAGCAAGGGTAAGGGTAAGGGTAAAAGCAAGGGTAAGGGTAAGGGTAAGGGTAAGGGTAAGGGTAAGGGTAAGGGTAAGGGTAAGCTTAAGGGTAAAAGCAAGGGTAAGGGTAAGGGTAAGGGTAAGGGTAAGGGTAAGGGTAAGGGTAAGGGTAAGTGTAAGCTTAAGGGTAAAAGCAAGGGTAAGGGTAAGGGTAAGGGTAAAGGTAAGGGTAAGCCTTAGGGTAAAAGCAAGGGTAAGGGTAAGGGTAAGGGTAAGGGTAAGGGTAAGGGTAAGGGTAAGGGTAGGGGTAAGGGTAAGGGTAAGGGTAAGGGTAAGCTTAAGGGTAAAAGCAAGGGTAAGGGTAAGGGTAAGGGTAAGGGTAAGGGTAAGGGTAAGGGTAAGGGTAAGGGTAAGGGTAAGGGTAAGGGTAAGGGTAAGGGTAAGGGTAAGGGTAAAAGCAAGGGTAAGGGTAAGGGTAAGGGTAAGGGTAAGGGTAAGGGTAAGGGTAAGGGTAAGGGTAAAGGTTAGGGTAAGCCTAAGGGTAAAAGCAAGGGTAAGGGTAAAGGTAAGGGTACGGGTAAGGGTAAGGGTAAGGGTAAGGGTAAGGGTAAGGGTAAGGGTAAGCTTAAGGGTAAAAGCAAGGGTAAGGGTAAGGGTAAGGGTAAGGGTAAGCCTAAGGGTAAAACAAGGGTAAGGGTAAGGGTAAGGGTAAGGGTAAGGGTAAGCTTAAGGGTAAAAGCAAGGGTAAGGGTAAGGGTAAGGGTGAGGGTAAGGGTAAGCTAAAGGGTTAAAGCAAGGGTAAGGGTAAGGGTAAGGGTAAGGGTAAGGGTAAAGGTAAGGGTAAGCCTAAGGGTAAAAGCAAGGGTAAGGGTAAGGGTAAGGGTAAGGGTAAGGGTAAGGGTAAGGGTAAGGGTAAGGGTAAGGGTAAGGGTAAGGGTAAGGGTAAGGGTAAGGGTAAGGGTAAGGGTAAGCTTAAGGGTAAAAGCAAGGGTAAGGGTAAGGGTAAGGGTAAGGGTAAGGGTAAGGGTAAGGGTAAGGGTAAGGGTAAGGGTAAGGGTAAGGGTAAGGGTAAGGGTAAGCTTAAGGGTAAAAGCAAGGGTAAGGGTAAGGGTAAGGGTGAGGGTAAGGGTAAGGGTAAGGGTAAGGGTAAGCTTAAGGGTAAAAGCAAGGGTAAGGGTAAGGGTAAGGGTAAGGGTAAGGGTAAGGGTAAGGGTAAGGGTAAGGGTAAGGGTAAGGGTAAGGGTGAGGGTAAAGGTAAGGGTAAGCCTAAGGGTAAAAGCAAGGGTAAAGGTAAGGGTTAGGGTAAGGGTAAGGGTAAGGGTAAGGGTAAGGGTAAGGGTAAGGGTAAGGGTAAGGGTAAGTGTAAGGGTAAGGGTAAGGGTAAGCTTAAGGGTAAAAGCAAGGGTAAGGGTAAGGGTAAGGGTAAGGGTAAGGGTAAGGGTAAGGGTAAGGGTAAGGGTAAGGGTAAGGGTAAGGGTAAGGGTAAGGGTAAGGGTAAAGGTAAGGGTAAGCCTAAGGGTAAAAGCAAGGGTAAGGGTAAGGGTTAGGGTAAGGGTAAGGGTAAGGGTAAGGGTAAGGGTAAGGGTAAGGTTAAGTGTAAGGGTAAGGGTAAGGGTAAGCTTAAGGGTAAAAGCAAGGGTAAGGGTAAGGGTAAGGGTAAGGGTAAGGGTAAGGGTAAGGGTAAGGGTAAGGGTAAGGGTAAGGGTAAGGGTAAGGGTAAGCTTAAGGGTAAGGGTAAGGGTAAGGGTAAAGGTAAGGGTAAGCCTAAGGGTAAAAGCAAGGGTAAGGGTAAGGGTTAGGGTAAGGGTAAGGGTAAGGGTAAGGGTAAGGGTAAGGGTAAGGGTAAGGGTAAGTGTAAGGGTAAGGGTAAGGGTAAGCTTAAGGGTAAAAGCAAGGGTAAGGGTAAGGGTAAGGGTAAGGGTAAGGGTAAGGGTAAGGGTAAGGGTAAGCTTAAGGGTAAGGGTAAGGGTAAGGGTAAGGGTAAGCCTAAGGGTAAAAGCAAGGGTAAGGGTAAGGGTAAGGGTAAGGGTAAGGGTAAGCTTAAGGGTAAAAGCAAGGGTAAGGGTAAGGGTAAGGGTAAGGGTAAGGGTAAGGGTAAGGGTAAGCTTAAGGGTAAAAGCAAGGGTAAGGGTAAGGGTAAGGGTAAGGGTAAGGGTAAGGGTAAAGGTAAGGGTAAGCCTAAGGGTAAAAGCAAGGGTAAGGGTAAGGGTAAGGGTAAGGGTAAGGGTAAGGGTAAGGGTAAGGGTAAGGGTAAGGGTAAGGGTAAGGGTAAGGGTAAGCTTAAGGGTAAAAGCAAGGGTAAGGGTAAGGGTAAGGGTAAGGGTAAGGGTAAGGGTAAGGGTAAGGGTAAGGGTAAGGGTAAGGGTAAGGGTAAGGGTAAGGGTAAGGGTAAGGGTAAGGGTAAGGGTAAGGGTAAGGGTAAGGGTAAGGGTAAGGGTAAGGGTAAGGGTAAGCTTAAGGGTAAGGGTAAGGGTAAGGGTAAGGGTAAGCTTAAGGGTAAAAGCAAGGGTAAGGGTCAGGGTGAGGGTAAGTGTAAGGGTAAGGGTAAGGGTAAGGGTAAGGGTGAGCTTAAGGGTAAAAGCAAGGGTAAGGGTAAGGTTAAGGGTAAGGGTAAGTGTAAGGGTAAGGGTAAGGGTTAGCTTAAGGGTAAAAGCAAGGGTAAGGGTAAGGGTAAGGGTAAGGGTAAGGGTAAGGGTAAAGGTAAGGGTAAGCCTAAGGGTAAAAGCAAGGGTAAGGGTAAGGGTAAGGGTAAGGGTAAGAGTAAGGGTAAGGGTAAGGGTAAGGGTAAGCTTAAGGGTAAAAGCAAGGGTAAGGGTAAGGGTAAGGGTAAGGTTAAGCCTACGGGTAAAAGCAAGGGTAAGGGTAAGGGTAAGGGTAAGGGTAAGGGTAAGCTTAAGGGTTAAAGCAAGGGTAAGGGTAAGGGTAAGGGTAAGGGTAAGGGTAAGGGTAAGGGTAAGCTTAAGGGTGAAAGCAAGGGTGAGGGTAAGGGTAAGGGTAAGGGTAAGGGTAAGGGTAAGGGTAAGGGTAAGGGTAAGGGTAAGGGTAAGGGTAAGCTTAAGGGTAAAAGCAAGGGTAAGGGTAAGGGTAAGGGTAAGGGTAAGGGTAAGGGTAAGCTTAAGGGTAAAAGCAAGGGTAAGGGTAAGGGTAAGGGTAAGGGTAAGGGTAAAGGTAAGGGTAAGCCTAAGGGTAAAAGCAAGGGTAAGGGTAAGGGTAAGGGTAAGGGTAAGGGTAAGGGTTAGGGTAAGGGTAAGGGTAAGGGTAAGGGTAAGGGTGAGGGTAAGGGTAAGGGTGAGGGTAAGGGTAAGGGTAAGGGTAAGGGTAAGGGTAAGGGTGAGGGTAAGGGTAAGGGTAAGGGTAAGGGTAAGCTTAAGGGTAAAAGCAAGGGTGAGGGTAAGGGTAAGGGTAAGGGTAAGGGTAAGGGTAAGGGTAAAGGTAAGGGTAAGCCTAAGGGTAAAAGCAAGGGTATGGGTAAGGGTAAGGGTAAGGGTAAGGGTAAGGGTAAGGGTAAGGGTAAGGGTAAGGGTAAGGGTAAGGGTAAGGGTAAGGGTAAGGGTAAGGGTAAGGGTAAGCTTAAGGGTAAAAGCAAGGGTAAGGGTAAGGGTAAGGGTAAGGGTAAGGGTAAGGGTAAGGGTAAGGGTAAGGATAAGGGTAAGGGTAAGCTTAAGGGTAAAAGCAAGAGTAAGGGTAAGGGTAAGGGTAAGGGTAAGGGTAAGGGTAAGGGTAAGGGTAAGGGTAAGGGTAAGGGTAAGGGTAAGGGTAAGGGTGAGGGTAAGGGTAAGGGTAAGGGTAAGGGTAAGGGTAAGCTTAAGGGTAAAAGCAAGGGTAAGGGTAAGGGTAAGGGTAAGGGTAAGGGTAAGGGTAAGGGTAAGGGTAAGGGTAAGGGTAAGGGTAAGGGTAAGCTTAAGGGTAAAAGCAAGGGTAAGGGTAAGGGTAAGGGTAAGGGTAAGGGTAAGGGTAAGCCTAAGGGTAAAAGCAAGGGTAAGGGTAAGGGTAAAAGCAAGGGTAAGGGTAAGGGTAAGGGTAAGGGTAAGGGTAAGGGTAAGGGTAAGGGTAAGCTTAAGGGTAAAAGCAAGGGTAAGGGTAAGGGTAAGGGTAAGGGTAAGGGTAAGGGTAAGGGTAAGGGTAAGTGTAAGCTTAAGGGTAAAAGCAAGGGTAAGGGTAAGGGTAAGGGTAAAGGTAAGGGTAAGCCTTAGGGTAAAAGCAAGGGTAAGGGTAAGGGTAAGGGTAAGGGTAAGGGTAAGGGTAAGGGTAGGGGTAAGGGTAAGGGTAAGGGTAAGGGTAAGCTTAAGGGTAAAAGCAAGGGTAAGGGTAAGGGTAAGGGTAAGGGTAAGGGTAAGGGTAAGGGTAAGGGTAAGGGTAAGGGTAAGGGTAAGGGTAAGGGTAAGGGTAAGGGTAAGGGTAAAAGCAAGGGTAAGGGTAAGGGTAAGGGTAAGGGTAAGGGTAAGGGTAAGGGTAAGGGTAAGGGTAAAGGTTAGGGTAAGCCTAAGGGTAAAAGCAAGGGTAAGGGTAAAGGTAAGGGTACGGGTAAGGGTAAGGGTAAGGGTAAGGGTAAGGGTAAGGGTAAGGGTAAGCTTAAGGGTAAAAGCAAGGGTAAGGGTAAGGGTAAGGGTAAGGGTAAGCCTAAGGGTAAAACAAGGGTAAGGGTAAGGGTAAGGGTAAGGGTAAGGGTAAGCTTAAGGGTAAAAGCAAGGGTAAGGGTAAGGGTAAGGGTGAGGGTAAGGGTAAGCTAAAGGGTTAAAGCAAGGGTAAGGGTAAGGGTAAGGGTAAGGGTAAGGGTAAAGGTAAGGGTAAGCCTAAGGGTAAAAGCAAGGGTAAGGGTAAGGGTAAGGGTAAGGGTAAGGGTAAGGGTAAGGGTAAGGGTAAGGGTAAGGGTAAGGGTAAGGGTAAGGGTAAGGGTAAGGGTAAGGGTAAGGGTAAGCTTAAGGGTAAAAGCAAGGGTAAGGGTAAGGGTAAGGGTAAGGGTAAGGGTAAGGGTAAGGGTAAGGGTAAGGGTAAGGGTAAGGGTAAGGGTAAGGGTAAGGGTAAGGGTAAGGGTAAGCTTAAGGGTAAAAGCAAGGGTAAGGGTAAGGGTAAGGGTGAGGGTAAGGGTAAGGGTAAGGGTAAGGGTAAGCTTAAGGGTAAAAGCAAGGGTAAGGGTAAGGGTAAGGGTAAGGGTAAGGGTAAGGGTAAGGGTAAGGGTAAGGGTAAGGGTAAGGGTAAGGGTGAGGGTAAAGGTAAGGGTAAGCCTAAGGGTAAAAGCAAGGGTAAAGGTAAGGGTTAGGGTAAGGGTAAGGGTAAGGGTAAGGGTAAGGGTAAGGGTAAGGGTAAGGGTAAGGGTAAGTGTAAGGGTAAGGGTAAGGGTAAGCTTAAGGGTAAAAGCAAGGGTAAGGGTAAGGGTAAGGGTAAGGGTGAGGGTAAGGGTAAGGGTAAGGGTAAGGGTAAGGGTAAGGGTAAGGGTAAGGGTAAGGGTAAGGGTAAAGGTAAGGGTAAGCCTAAGGGTAAAAGCAAGGGTAAGGGTAAGGGTTAGGGTAAGGGTAAGGGTAAGGGTAAGGGTAAGGGTAAGGGTAAGGTTAAGTGTAAGGGTAAGGGTAAGGGTAAGCTTAAGGGTAAAAGCAAGGGTAAGGGTAAGGGTAAGGGTAAGGGTAAGGGTAAGGGTAAGGGTAAGGGTAAGGGTAAGGGTAAGGGTAAGGGTAAGGGTAAGCTTAAGGGTAAGGGTAAGGGTAAGGGTAAAGGTAAGGGTAAGCCTAAGGGTAAAAGCAAGGGTAAGGGTAAGGGTTAGGGTAAGGGTAAGGGTAAGGGTAAGGGTAAGGGTAAGGGTAAGGGTAAGGGTAAGTGTAAGGGTAAGGGTAAGGGTAAGCTTAAGGGTAAAAGCAAGGGTAAGGGTAAGGGTAAGGGTAAGGGTAAGGGTAAGGGTAAGGGTAAGGGTAAGCTTAAGGGTAAGGGTAAGGGTAAGGGTAAGGGTAAGCCTAAGGGTAAAAGCAAGGGTAAGGGTAAGGGTAAGGGTAAGGGTAAGGGTAAGCTTAAGGGTAAAAGCAAGGGTAAGGGTAAGGGTAAGGGTAAGGGTAAGGGTAAGGGTAAGGGTAAGCTTAAGGGTAAAAGCAAGGGTAAGGGTAAGGGTAAGGGTAAGGGTAAGGGTAAAGGTAAGGGTAAGCCTAAGGGTAAAAGCAAGGGTAAGGGTAAGGGTAAGGGTAAGGGTAAGGGTAAGGGTAAGGGTAAGGGTAAGGGTAAGGGTAAGGGTAAGGGTAAGGGTAAGCTTAAGGGTAAAAGCAAGGGTAAGGGTAAGGGTAAGGGTAAGGGTAAGGGTAAGGGTAAGGGTAAGGGTAAGGGTAAGGGTAAGGGTAAGGGTAAGGGTAAGGGTAAGGGTAAGGGTAAGGGTAAGGGTAAGGGTAAGGGTAAGGGTAAGGGTAAGGGTAAGGGTAAGGGTAAGGGTAAGCTTAAGGGTAAAAGCAAGGGTGAGGGTAAGGGTAAGGGTAAGGGTAAGGGTAAGGGTAAGGGTAAGGGTAAGGGTAAGATTAAGGGTAAGGGTAAGCTTAAGGGTAAAAGCAAGGGTAAGGGTAAGGGTAAGGGTAAGGGTAAGGGTAAGGGTAAGGGTAAGGGTAAAGGTAAGGGTAAGCCTAAGGGTATAAGCAAGGGTAAGGGTAAGGGTAAGGGTAAGGGTAAGCTTAAGGGTAAAAGCAAGGGTAAGGGTAAGGGTAAGGGTAAGGGTAAGGGTAAAGGTAAGGGTAAGCCTAAGGGTAAAAGCAAGGGTAAGGGTAAGGGTAAGGGTAAGGGTAAGGGTAAGGGTAAGGGTAAGGGTAAGCTTAAGGGTAAAAGCAAGGGTAAGGGTAAGGGTAAGGGTAAGGGTAAGGGTAAGGGTAAGGGTAAGGGTAAGGGTAAGGGTAAGCTTAAGGGTAAGGGTAAGGGTAAGGGTAAGGGTAAGCTTAAGGGTTAAAGCAAGGGTAAGGGTAAGGGTAAGGGTGAGGGTAAGCTTAAGGGTAAAAGCAAGGGTAAGGGTAAGGGTAAGGGTAAGGGTAAGGGTAAGGGTAAGCTTAAGGGTAAGGGTAAGGGTAAGGGTAAGGGTAAGCTTAAGGGTAAAAGCAAGGGTAAGGGTAAGGGTAAGGGAAAGGGTAAGGGTAAGCTTAAGGGTAAGGGTAAGGGTAAGGGTAAGGGTAAGCTTAAGGGTAAAAGCAAGGGTAAGGTTAAGGTTAAGGGTAAGGGTAAGGGTAAGGGTAAGGGTAAGGGTAAGGGTAAGGGTAAGCTTAAGGGTAAGGGTAAGGGTAAGGGTAAGGGTAAGCTTAAGGGTAAAAGCAAGGGTAAGGGTAAGGGTAAGGGTAAGGGTAAGGGTAAGGGTAAGGGTAAGGGTAAGGGTAAGGGTAAGGGTAAGCTTAAGGGTAAGGGTAAGGGTAAGGGTAAGGGTAAGCTTAAGGGTAAAAGCAAGGGTAAGGGTAAGGGTAAGGGTAAGGGTAAGGGTAAGCTTAAGGGTAAAAGCAAGGGTAAGGGTAAGGGTAAGGGTAAGGGTAAGGGTAAGGGTAAGGGTAAGGGTAAGGGTAAGCTTAAGGGTAAGGGTAAGGGTAAGGGTAAGCTTAAGGGTAAAAGCAAGGGTAAGGGTAAGTGTAAGGGTAAGGGTAAGGGTAAAGGTAAGGGTAAGCCTAAGGGTAAAAGCAAGGGTAAGGGTAAGGGTAAGGGTAAGGGTAAGGGTAAGGGTAAGGGTAAGGGTAAGGGTAAGTTTAAGGGTAAAAGCAAGGGTAAGGGTAAGGGTAAGGGTAAGGGTAAGGGTAAGGGTAAGGGTAAGGGTAAGGGTAAGGGTAAGCTTAAGGGTAAAAGCAAGGGTAAGGGTAAGGGTAAGGGTAAGGGTAAGGGTAAGGGTAAGGGTAAGGGTAAGGGTAAGGGTAAGGGTAAGGGTAAGGGTAAGCTTAAGGGTAAAAGCAAGGGTAAGGGTAAGGGTAAGGGTAAGGGTAAGGGTTAGGGTAAGGGTAAAGGTAAGGGTAAGCCTAAGGGTAAAAGCAAGGGTAAGGGTAAGGGTAAGGGTAAGGGTAAGGGTAAGGGTAAGGGTAAGGGTAAGGGTAAGGGTGAGGGTAAGAGTAAGGGTAAGGGTAAGGGTAAGCTTAAGGGTAAAAGCAAGGGTAAGGGTAAGGGTAAGGGTAAGGGTAAGCCTAAGGGTAAAAGCAAGGGTAAGGGTAAGGTTAAGGGTAAGGGTAAGCTTAAGGGTAAAAGCAAGGGTAAGGGTAAGGGTAAGGGTAAGGGTAAGGGTAAGCTTAAGGGTAAAAGCAAGGGTAAGGGTAAGGGTGAGGGTAAGGGTAAGGGTAAGGGTAAGGGTAAAGGTAAGGGTAAGCCTAAGAGTAAAAGCAAGGGTAAGGGTAAGGGTAAGGGTAAGGGTAAGGGTAAGGGTAAGGGTAAGGGTAAGGGTAAGGGTAAGGGTAAGCTTAAGGGTAAAAGCAAGGGTAAGGATAAGGGTAAGGGTAAGGGTAAGGGTAAGGGTAAGGGTAAGGGTAAGGGTAAGCTTAAGGGTAAAAGCAAGGGTAAGGGTAAGGGTAAGGGTAAGGGTAAGGGTAAGGGTAAGGGTAAGGGTAAGGGTAAGGGTAAGGGTAAGGGTAAGGGTAAGGGTAAGGGTAAGGGTAAGGGTAAGGGTAAGCTTAAGGGTAAAAGCAAGGGTAAGGGTTAGGGTAAGGGTAAGGGTAAGGGTAAGGGTAAGGGTAAGGGTAAGCTTAAGGGTAAAAGCAAGGGTAAGGATAAGGGTAAGGGTAAGGGTAAGGGTAAGGGTAAGGGTAAAGGTAAGGGTAAGCCTAAGGGTAAAAGCAAGGGTAAGGGTAAGGGTAAGGGTAAGGGTAAGGGTGAGGGTAAGGGTAAGGGTAAGGGTAAGGGTAAGGGTAAGGGTAAGCTTAAGGGTATAAGCAAGGGTAAGGGTAAGGGTAAGTGTGAGGGTAAGGGTAAGGGTTAGGGTAAGGGTAAGCTTAAGTGTAAAAGCAAGTGTAAGGGTAAGGGTAAGGGTAAGGATAAGGGTAAGGGTAAGCTTAAGGGTAAAAGCAAGGGTAAGGGTAAGGGTAAGGGTAAGGGTAAGGGTAAGGGTAAGGGTAAGGGTAAGCGTAAGGGTAAGGGTAAGGATAAGGGTAAGGGTAAGGGTAAGGGTAAAGGTAAGGTTAAGCCTAAGGGTAAAAGCAAGGGTAAGGGTAAGGGTAAGGGTAAGGGTAAGGGTAAGGGTAAGGGTAAGGGTAAGGGTAAGGGTAAGGGTAAGGGTAAGGGTAAGGGTAAGGGTAAGCTTAAGGGTAAAAGCAAGGGTAAGGGTAAGGGTAAGGGTAAGGGTAAGCCTAAGGGTAAAAGCAAGGGTAAGGGTAAGGGTAAGGGTAAGGGTAAGGGTAAGGGTAAGCTTAAGGGTAAAAGCAAGGGTAAGGGTAAGGGTAAGGGTAAGGGTAAGGGTAAGGGTAAGGGTAAGGGTAAGCTTAAGGGTAAAAGCAAGGGTAAGGGTAAGGGTAAGGGTAAGGGTAAGGGTAAGGGTAAGGGTAAGGGTAAGGGTAAAGGTAAGGGTAAGCCTGAGGGTCAAAGCAAGGGTAAGGGTAAGGGTAAGGGTAAGGGTAAGGGTAAGGGTAAGGGTAAGCTTAAGGGTAAAAGCAAGGGTAAGGGTAAGGGTAAGGGTAAGGGTAAGGGTAAGGGTAAGGGTAAGGGTAAGGGTAAGGGTAAGGGTAAGGGTAAGGGTAAGGGTAAGGGTAAGGGTAAGCTTAAGGGTAAGGGTAAGGGTAAGGGTAAGCCTAAGGGTAAAAGCAAGGGTAAGTGTAAGGGTAAGGGTAAGGGTAAGGGTAAGCTTAAGGGTAAAAGCAAGGGTAAGGGTAAGGGTAAGGGTAAGGGTAAGGGTAAGGGTAAGCTTATGGGTAAAAGCAAGGGTAAGGGTAAGGGTAAGGGTAAGGGTAAGGGTAAGGGTAAGGCTAAAGGTAAGGGTAAGCCTAAGGGTAAAAGCAAGGGTAAGGGTAAGGGTAAGGGTAAGGGTAAGGGTAAGGGTAAGGGTAAGGGTAAGGGTAAGGGTAAAGGTAAGGGTAAGGGTAAGCTTAAGGGTAAAAGCAAGGGTAAGGGTAAGGGTAAGGGTAAGGGTAAGAGTAAGGGTAAGGGTAAGGGTAAGCTTAAGGGTAAAAGCAAGGGTAAGGGTAAGGGTAAGGGTAAGGGTAAGGGTAAGGGTAAGGGTAAGGGTAAGGGTAAGCTTAAGGGTAAAAGCAAGGGTAAGGGTAAGGGTAAGGGTAAGGGTAAGGGTAAGGGTAAGGGTAAGGGTAAGGGTAAGCTTAAGGGTAAGGGTAAGGGTAAGGGTAAGGGTAAGCCTAAGGGTAAAAGCAAGGGTAAGTGTAAGGGTAAGGGTAAGGGTAAGGGTAAGCTTAAGGGTAAAAGCAAGGGTAAGGGTAAGGGTAAGGGTAAGGGTAAGGGTAAGGGTAAGGGTAAGCTTATGGGTAAAAGCAAGGGTAAGGGTAAGGGTAAGGGTAAGGGTAAGGGTAATGGTAAGGGTAAAGGTAAGGGTAAGCCTAAGGGTAAAAGCAAGGGTAAGGGTAAGGGTAAGGGTAAGGGTAAGGGTAAGGTTAAGGGTAAGGGTTAGGGTAAGGGTAAGGGTAAGGGTAAGGGTAAGCTTAAGGGTAAAAGCAAGGGTAAGGGTAAGGGTAAGGGTAAGGGTAAGGGTAAGGGTAAGGGTAAGCTTAAGGGTAAGGGTAAGGGTAAGGGAAAGGGTAAGCTTAAGGGTAAAAGCAAGGGTAAGGGTAAGGGTAAGGGTAAGGTTAAGCTTAAGGGTAAAAGCAAGGGTAAGGGTAAGGGTAAGGGTAAGGGTAAGGGTAAGGGTAAGGGTAAGGGTAAGCTTAAGGGTAAGGGTAAGGGTAAGGGTAAGGGTAAGCTTAAGGGTAAAAGCAAGGGTAAGGGTCAGGGTAAGGGTAAGTGTAAGGGTAAGGGTAAGGGTAAGGGTAAGGGTGAGCTTAAGGGTAAAAGCAAGGGTAAGGGTAAGGTTAAGGGTAAGGGTAAGGGTGAGGGTAAGAGTAAGGGTTAGCTTAAGGGTAAAAGCAAGGGTAAGGGTAAGGGTAAGGGTAAGGGTAAGGGTAAGGGTGAAGGTAAGGGTAAGCCTAAGGGTAAAAGCAAGGGTAAGGGTAAGGGTAAGGGAAAGGGTAAGAGTAAGGGTAAGGGTAAGGGTAAGTGTAAGCTTAAGGGTAAAAGCAAGGGTAAGGGTAAGGGTAAGGGTAAGGGTAAGCCTACGGGTAAAAGCAAGGGTAAGGGTAAGGGTAAGGGTAAGGGTAAGGGTAAGCTTAAGGGTAAAAGCAAGGGTAAGGGTAAGGGTAAGGGTTAGGGTAAGGGTAAGGGTAAGCTTAAGGGTAAAAGCAAGGGTGAGGGTAAGGGTAAGGGTAAGGGTAAGGGTAAGGGTAAGGGTAAGGGTAAGGGTAAGGGTGAGGGTAAGCTTAAGGGTAAAAGCAAGGGTAAGGGTAAGGGTAACGGTAAGGGTAAGGGTAAGGGTAAGGATAAGCTTAAGGGTAAAAGCAAGGGTAAGGGTAAGGGTAAGGGTAAGGGTAAGGGTAAGGGTAAAGGTAAGGGTAAGCCTAAGGGTAAAAGCAAGGGTAAGGGTAAGGGTAAGGGTAAGGGTAAGGGTTAGGGTAAGGGTAAGGGTAAGGGTAAGGGTAAGGGTAAGGGTGAGGGTAAGGGTAAGGGTAAGGGTAAGGGTAAGGGTAAGGGTAAGCTTAAGGGTAAAAGCAAGGGTAAGGGTAAGGGTAAGGGTAAGGGTAAGGGTAAGGGTAAGGGTAAGGGTAAGCTTAAGGGTAAAAGCAAGGGTAAAAGCAAGGGTAAGGGTAAGGGTAAGGGTAAGGGTAAGGGTAAGGGTAAGGGTAAGGGTAAGGGTAAAGGTAAGGGTAAGCCTGAGGGTCAAAGCAAGGGTAAGGATAAGGGTAAGGGTAAGGGTAAGGGTAAGCTTAAGGGTAAAAGCAAGGGTAAGGGTAAGGGTAAGGGTAAGGGTAAGGGTAAGGGTAAGGGTAAGGGTAAGGGTAAGGGTAAGGGTAAGGGTAAGGGTAAGGGTAAGGGTAAGCTTAAGGGTAAGGGTAAGGGTAAGGGTAAGGGTAAGCCTAAGGGTAAAAGCAAGGGTAAGTGTAAGGGTAAGGGTAAGGGTAAGGGTAAGCTTAAGGGTAAAAGCAAGGGTAAGGGTAAGGGTAAGGGTAAGGGTAAGGGTAAGGGTAAGGGTAAGCTTATGGGTAAAAGCAAGGGTAAGGGTAAGGGTAAGGGTAAGGGTAAGGGTAAGGGTAAGGCTAAAGGTAAGGGTAAGCCTAAGGGTAAAAGCAAGGGTAAGGGTAAGGGTAAGGGTAAGGGTAAGGGTAAGGGTAAGGGTAAGGGTAAGGGTAAGGGTAAAGGTAAGGGTAAGGGTAAGCTTAAGGGTAAAAGCAAGGGTAAGGGTAAGGGTAAGGGTAAGGGTAAGAGTAAGGGTAAGGGTAAGGGTAAGCTTAAGGGTAAAAGCAAGGGTAAGGGTAAGGGTAAGGGTAAGGGTAAGGGTAAGGGTAAGGGTAAGGGTAAGGGTAAGCTTAAGGGTAAAAGCAAGGGTAAGGGTAAGGTCAAGGGTAAGGGTAAGGGTAAGGGTAAGGGTAATGGTAAGGGTAAGGGTAAGGGTAAGGGTAAGGGTAAGCTTAAGGGTAAAAGCAAGGGTAAGGGTAAGGGTAAGGGTAAGGGTAAGGGTAAGGGTAATGGTAAGGGTAAAGGTAAGGGTAAGCCTAAGGGTAAAAGCAAGGGTAAGGGTAAGGGTAAGGGTAAGGGTAAGGGTAAGGTTAAGGGTAAGGGTTAGGGTAAGGGTAAGGGTAAGGGTAAGGGTAAGCTTAAGGGTAAAAGCAAGGGTAAGGGTAAGGGTAAGGGTAAGGGTAAGGGTAAGGGTAAGGGTAAGCTTAAGGGTAAGGGTAAGGGTAAGGGAAAGGGTAAGCTTAAGGGTAAAAGCAAGGGTAAGGGTAAGGGTAAGGGTAAGGTTAAGCTTAAGGGTAAAAGCAAGGGTAAGGGTAAGGGTAAGGGTAAGGGTAAGGGTAAGGGTAAGGGTAAGGGTAAGCTTAAGGGTAAGGGTAAGGGTAAGCTTAAGGGTAAAAGCAAGGGTAAGGGTCAGGGTAAGGGTAAGTGTAAGGGTAAGGGTAAGGGTAAGGGTAAGGGTGAGCTTAAGGGTAAAAGCAAGGGTAAGGGTAAGGTTAAGGGTAAGGGTAAGGGTGAGGGTAAGAGTAAGGGTTAGCTTAAGGGTAAAAGCAAGGGTAAGGGTAAGGGTAAGGGTAAGGGTAAGGGTAAGGGTGAAGGTAAGGGTAAGCCTAAGGGTAAAAGCAAGGGTAAGGGTAAGGGTAAGGGAAAGGGTAAGAGTAAGGGTAAGGGTAAGGGTAAGTGTAAGCTTAAGGGTAAAAGCAAGGGTAAGGGTAAGGGTAAGGGTAAGGGTAAGCCTACGGGTAAAAGCAAGGGTAAGGGTAAGGGTAAGGGTAAGGGTAAGGGTAAGCTTAAGGGTAAAAGCAAGGGTAAGGGTAAGGGTAAGGGTTAGGGTAAGGGTAAGGGTAAGCTTAAGGGTAAAAGCAAGGGTGAGGGTAAGGGTAAGGGTAAGGGTAAGGGTAAGGGTAAGGGTAAGGGTAAGGGTAAGGGTGAGGGTAAGCTTAAGGGTAAAAGCAAGGGTAAGGGTAAGGGTAACGGTAAGGGTAAGGGTAAGGGTAAGGATAAGCTTAAGGGTAAAAGCAAGGGTAAGGGTAAGGGTAAGGGTAAGGGTAAGGGTAAGGGTAAAGGTAAGGGTAAGCCTAAGGGTAAAAGCAAGGGTAAGGTTAAGGGTAAGGGTAAGGGTAAGGGTTAGGGTAAGGGTAAGGGTAAGGGTAAGGGTAAGGGTAAGGGTGAGGGTAAGGGTAAGGGTGAGGGTAAGGGTAAGGGTAAGGGTAAGGGTAAGGGTAAGGGTAAGCTTAAGGGTAAAAGCAAGGGTAAGGGTAAGGGAAAGGGTAAGGGTAAGCCTAAGGGTAAAAGCAAGGGTAAGGGTAAGGGTAAGGGTAAGCTTAAGGGTAAAAGCAAGAGTAAGGGTAAGGGTAAGGGTAAGGGTAAGGGTAAGGGTAAGCTTAAGGGTAAAAGCAAGGATAAGGGTAAAGGTAAGGGTAAGGGTAAGGGTAAGGGTAAGGGTAAGGGTAAGGGTAAGGGTAAAGGTAAGGGTAAGCCTAAGGGTAAAAGCAAGGGTAAGGGTAAGGGTAAGGGTAAGGGTAAGGGTAAGGGTAAGGTTAAGGGTAAGGGTAAGGGTAAGCTTAAGGGTAAAAGCAAGGGTAAGGGTAAGGGTAAGGGTAAGGGTAAGGGTAAGGGTAAGGGTAAGGGTAAGGGTAAGGGTAAGGGTAAGGGTAGGGGTAAGCTTAAGGGTAAGGGTAAGGGTAAGGGTAAGGGTAAGCTTAAGGGTAAAAGCAAGGGTAAGGGTAAGGGTAAGGGTAAGGGTAAGCTTAAGGGTAAAAGCAAGGGTAAGGGTAAGGGTAAGGGTAAGGGTAAGGGTAAGGGTAAGCTTAAGGGTAAAAGCAAGGGTAAGGGTAAGGGTAAGGGTAAGGGTAAGGGTAAGGGTAAGCTTAAGGGTAAGGGTAAGGGTAAGGGTAAGGGTAAGCTTAAGGGTAAAAGCAAGGGTAAGGGTAAGGGTGAGGGTAAGGGTAAGGGTAAGGGTAAGGGTAAACTTAAGGGTAAGGGTAAGGGTAAGGGTAAGGGTAAGCTTAAGGGTAAAAGCCAGGGTAAGGGTAAGGGTAAGGGTAAGGGTAAGGGTAAGGGTAAGGGTAAGGGTAAGTGTAAGGGTAAGGGTAAGGGTAAGGGTAAGGGTAAGGGTAAGGGTAAGGGTAAGGGAAAGCTTAAGGGTAAGGGTAAGGGTAAGGGTAAGGGTAAGCTTAAGGGTAAAAGCAAGGGTAAGGGTAAGGGTAAGGGTAAGGGTAAGCTTAAGGGTAAAAGCAAGGGTAAGGGTAAGGGTAAGGGTAAGGGTAAGGGTAAGGGTAAGGGTAAGGGTAAGGGTAAGGGTAAGGGTAAGGGTAAGGGTAAGGGTAAGCTTAAGGGTAAGGGTAAGGGTAAGGGTAAGGGTAAGCTTAAGGGTAAAAGCAAGGGTAAGGGTAAGGGTAAGGGTAAGGGTAAGGGTAAGGGTAAAGGTAAGGTTAAGCCTAAGGGTAAAAGCAAGGATAAGGGTAAGGGTAAGGGTAAGAGTAAGGGTAAGGGTAAGGGTAAGGGTAAGGGTAAGGGAAAGGGTAAGCTTAAGGGTAAAAGCAAGGGTAAGGGTAAGGGTAAGGGTAAGGGTAAGGGTAAGGGTAAGGGTAAGGGTAAGGGTAAGGGTAAGGGTAAGGGTAAGGGTAAGGGTAAGCTTAAGGGTAAAAGCAAGGGTAAGGGTAAGGGTAAGGGTAAGGGTAAGGGTAAGGGTAAGGGTAAGCTTAAGGGTAAAAGCAAGGGTAAGGGTAAGGGTAAGGGTAAGGGTAAGGGTAAGGGTTAGGGTAAGGGTAAGGGTAAGGGTAAGCCTAAGGGTAAAAGCAAGGGTAAGGGTAAGGATAAGGGTAAGGGTAAGGGTAAGGGTAAGGGTAAGGGTAAGGGTAAGAGTAAGGGTAAGGGTAAGGGTAAGCTTAAGGGTAAAAGCAAGGGTATGGGTAAGGGTAAGGGTAAGGGTAAGCCTAAGGGTAAAAGCAAGGGTAAGGGTAAGGGTAAGGGTAAGGGTAAGGGTAAGGGTAAGCTTAAGGGTAAAAGCAAGGGTAAGGGTAAGGGTAAGGGTAAGGGTAAGGGTAAGGGTAAGGGTAAGCTTAAGGGTAAAAGCAAGGGTAAGGGTAAGGGTAAGGGTAAGGGTAAGGGTAAGGGTAAGGGTAAAGGTAAGGGTAAGCCTAAGGGTAAAAGCAAGGGTAAGGGTAAGGGTAAGGGTAAGGGTAAGGGTAAGGGTAAGGGTAAGGGTAAGGGTAAGCTTAAGGGTAAAAGCAAGGGTAAGGGTAAGGGTAAGGGTAAGGGTAAGGGTAAGCTTAAGGGTAAAAGCAAGGGTAAGGGTAAGGGTAAGGGTAAGGGTAAGGGTAAGGGTAAGGGTAAGGGTAAGGGTAAGGGTAAGGGTAAGGGTAAGGGTAAAGGTAAGGGTAAGGGTAAGGGTAAGGGTAAGGGTAAGGGTAAGCTTAAGGGTAAAAGCAAGGGTAAGGGTTAGGGTAAGGGTAAGGGTAAGGGTAAGGGTAAGGGTAAGCTTAAGGGTAAAAGCAAGGGTAAGGGTAAGGGTAAGGGTAAGGGTAAGGGTAAGGGTAAGGGTAAGGGTAAGGGTAAGGGTAAGGTAAGCTTAAGGGTAAAAGCAAGGGTAAGGGTAAGGGTAAGGGTAAGGGTAAGGGTAAGGGTAAGCTTAAGGGTAAAAGCAAGGGTAAAGGTAAGGGTAAGGGTAAGGGTAAGGGTTAGGGAAAGGGTAAAGGTAAGGGTAAGCCTAAGGGTAAAAGCAAGGGTAAGGGTAAGGGTAAGGGTAAGGGTAAGGGTAAGGGTAAGGGTAAGGGTAAGGGTAAGGGTAAGAGTAAGGGTAAGGGTAAGGGTAAGCTTAAGGGTAAAAGCAAGGGTAAGGGTAAGGGTAAGGGTAAGGGTAGGCCTAAGGGTAAAAGCAAGGGTAAGGGTAAGGGTAAGGGTAAGGGTAAGGGTAAGGGTAAGCTTAAGGGTAAAAGCAAGGGTAAGGGTAAGGGTAAGGGTAAGGGTAAGGGTAAGGGTAAGGGTAAGGGTAAGGGTAAGGGTAAGGGTAAGGGTAAGGGTAAAGGTAAGGGTAAGCCTAAGGGTAAAAGCAAGGGTAAGGGTAAGGGTAAGGGTAAGGGTAAGGGTAAGCTTAAGGGTAAAAGCAAGGGTAAGGGTAAGGGTAAGGGTAAGGGTAAGGGTAAGGGTAAGGGTAAGGGTAAGGGTAAGCTTAAGGGTAAAAGCAAGGGTAAGGGTAAGGGTAAGGGTAAGGGTAAGGGTAAGGGTAAGGGTAAGGGTAAGGGTAAGGGTAAGGGTAAGGGTAAGGGTAAGGGTAAGGGTAAGGGTAAGCTAAAGGGTAAAAGCAAGGGTAAAGGTTAGGGTAAGGGTAAGGGTAAGGGTAAGGGTAAGGGTAAGCTTAAGGGTAAAAGCAAGGGTAAGGGTAAAGGTAAGGGTAAGGGTAAGGGTAAGGGTAAGGGTAAGGGTAAGGGTAAGGGTAAGGGTAAGGGTAAGGGTAAGGGTAAGGGTAAGGGTAAGGGTAAGGGTAAGGGTAAGCTTAAGGGTAAAAGCAAGGGTAAGGGTAAGGGTAAGGGTAAGGGTAAGGGTAAGGGTAAGGGTAAGGGTAAGGGTAAGCTTAAGGGTAAAAGCAAGGGTAAGGGTAAGGGTAAGGGTAAGGGTAAGGGTAAGGGTAAGCTTAAGGGTAAAAGCAAGGGTAAGGGTAAGGGTAAGGGTAAGGGTAAGGGTTAGGGTAAGGGTAAAGGTAAGGGTAAGCCTAAGGGTAAAAGCAAGGGTTAGGGTAAGGGTAAGGGTAAGGGTAAGGGTAAGGGTAAGAGTAAGGGTAAGGGTAAGGGTAAGGGTAAGGGTAAGAGTAAGGGTAAGGGTGAGGGTAAGCTTAAGGGTAAAAGCAAGGGTAAGGGTAAGGGTAAGGGTAAGGGTAAGCCTAAGGGTAAAAGCAAGGGTAAGGGTAAGGGTAAGGGTAAGGGTAAGGGTAAGCTTAAGGGTAAAAGCAAGGGTAAGGGTAAGGGTAAGGGTAAGGGTAAGCTTAAGGGTAAAAGCAAGGGTAAGGGTAAGGGTAAGGGTAAGGGTAAGGGTAAGGGTAAGGGTAAGGGTAAGGGTAAAGGTAAGGGTAAGCCTAAGGGTAAAAGTAAGGGTAAGGGTAAGGGTAAGGGTAAGGGTAAGGGTAAGGGTAAGGGTAAGGGTAAGGGTAAGGGTAAGCTTAAGGGTAAAAGCAAGGGTAAGGGTAAGGGTAAGGGTAAGGGTAAGGGTAAGGGTAAGGGTAAGGGTAAGGGTAAGGGTAAGGGTAAGGGTAAGGGTAAGGGTAAGCTTAAGGGTAAAAGCAAGGGTAAGGGTAAGGGTAAGGGTAAGGGTAAGGGTAAGGGTAAGGGTAAGGGTAAAGGTAAGGGTAAGGGTAAGGGTAAGGGTAAGGGTAAGGGTAAGGGTAAGCTTAAGGGTAAAGGCAAGGGTAAGGGTTAGGGTAAGGGTAAGGGTAAGAGTAAGGGTAAGGGTAAGCTTAAGGGTAAAAGCAAGGGTAAGGGTAAGGGTAAGGGTAAGGGTAAGGGTAAGGGTAAGGGTAAGGGTAAGGGTAAGGGTAAGGGTAAGGGTAAGGGTAAGGGTAAGCTTAAGGGTAAAAGCAAGGGGAAAGGGTAAGGGTAAGGGTAAGGGTAAGGGTAAGGGTAAGGGTAAGGGTAAGCTTAAGGGTAAAAGCAGGGGTAAGGGTAAGGGTAAGGGTAAGGGTAAGGGTTAGGGTAAGGGTAAAGGTAAGGGTAAGCCTAAGGGTAAGGGTAAGGGTAAGGGTAAGGGTAAGGGTAAGGGTAAGGGTAAGGGTAAGGGTAAGGGTAAGGGTAAGGGTAAGGGTAAGAGTAAGGGTAAGGGTAAGGGTAAGCTTAAGGGTAAAAGCAAGGGTAAGGGTAAGGGTAAGGGTAAGGGTAAGCCTAAGGGTAAAAGCAAGGGTAAGGGTTAGGGTAAGGGTAAGGGTAAGGGTAAGCTTAAGGGTAAAAGCAAGGGTAAGGGTAAGGGTAAGGGTAAGGGTAAGGGTAAGGGTAAGCTTAAGGGTAAAAGCAAGGGTAAGGGTAAGGGTAAGGGTAAGGGTAAGGGTAAGGGTAAGGGTAAGGGTAAGGGTAAAGGTAAGGGTAAGCCTAAGGGTAAAAGCAAGGGTAAGGGTAAGGGTAAGGGTAAGTGTAAGGGTAAGCTTAAGGGTAAAAGCAAGGGTAAGGGTAAGGGTAAGGGTAAGGGTAAGGGTAAGGGTAAGGGTAAGGGTAAGGGTAAGGGTAAGCTTAAGGGTAAAAGCAAGGGTAAGGGTAAGGGTAAGGGTAAGGGTAAGGGTAAGGGTAAGGGTAAGGGTAAGGGTAAGGGTAAGGGTAAGGGTAAGGGTAAGCTAAAGGGTAAAAGCAAGGGTAAGGGTTAGGGTAAGGGTAAGGGTAAGGGTAAGGGTAAGGGTAAGCTTAAGCGTAAAAGCAAGGGTAAGGGTAAAGGTAAGGGTAAGGGTAAGGGTAAGGGTAAGGGTAAGGGTAAGGGTAAAGGTAAGGGTAAGCCTAAGGGTAAAAGCAAGGGTAAGGGTAAGGGTAAGGGTAAGGGTAAGGGTAAGGGTAAGGGTAAGGGTGAGGGTAAGGGTAAGGGTAAGGGTAAGCTTAAGGGTATAAGCAAGGGTAAGGGTAAGGGTAAGGGTGAGGGTAAGGGTAAGGGTAAGGGTAAGGGTAAGGGTAAGCTTAAGGGTAAAAGCAAGGGTAAGGGTAAGGGTAAGGGTAAGGGTAAGGGTAAGGGTAAGGGTAAGGGTAAGCTTAAGGGTAAAAGCAAGGGTAAGGGTAAGGGTAAGGGTAAGGGTAAGGGTAAGGTAAGGGTAAGGGTAAGGGTAAGGGTAAGGGTAAGGGTAAAGGTAAGGGTAAGCCTAAGGGTGAAAGCAAGGGTGAGTGTAAGGGTAAGGGTAAGGGTAAGGGTAAGGGTAAGGGTAAGGGTAAGGGTAAGGGTAAGGGTAAGTGTAAGGGTAAGCTTAAGGGTAAAAGCAAGGGTAAGGGTAAGGGTAAGGGTAAGGGTAAGCCTAAGGGTAAAAGCAAGGGTAAGGGTAAGGGTAAGGGTAAGGGTAAGGGTAAGGGTAAGCTTAAGGGTAAAAGCAAGGGTAAGGGTAAGGGTAAGGGTAAGGGTAAGGGTAAGGGTAAGCTTAAGGGTAAAAGCAAGGGTAAGGGTAAGGGTAAGGGTAAGGGTAAGGGTAAGGGTAAAGGTAAGGGTAAGCCTAAGGGTAAAAGCAAGGGTAAGGGTAAGGGTAAGGGTAAGGGTAAGGGTAAGGGTAAGGGTAAGGGTAAGGGTAAGGGTAAGGGTAAGGGTAAGGGTAAGGGTAAGGGTAAGCTTAAGGGTAAAAGCAAGGGTAAGGGTAAGGGTAAGGGTAAGGGTAAGGGTAAGGGTAAGGGTAAGGGTAAGGGTAAGCTTAAGGGTAAAAGCAAGGGTAAGGGTTAGGGTAAGGGTAAGGGTAAGGGTAAGCTTAAGGGTAAAAGCAAGGGTGAGGGTAAGGGTAAGGGTAAGGGTAAGGGTAAGGGTAAGGGTAAGGGTAAGCTTAAGGGTAAAAGCAAGGGTAAGGGTAAGGGTAAGGGTAAGGGTAAGGGTAAGCTTAAGGGTAAAAGCAAGGGTAAGGGTAAGGGTAAGGGTAAGGGTAAGGGTAAGGGTAAGGGTAAGGGTAAAGATAAGGGTAAGCCTAAGGGTAAAAGCAAGGGTAAGGGTAAGGGTAAGGGTAAGGGTAAGGGTAAGGGTAAGGGTAAGGGTAAGCTTAAGGGTAAAAGCAAGGGTAAGGGTAAGGGTAAGGGTAAGGGTAAGGGTAAGGGTAAGGGTAAGGGTAAGCTTAAGGGTAAGGGTAAGGGTAAGGGTAAGGGTAAGCTCTAGGGTAAAAGCAAGGGTAAGGGTAAGGGTAAGGGTAAGGGTAAGGGTAAGCTTAAGGGTAAAAGCAAGGGTAAGGGTAAGGGTAAGGGTAAGGGTAAGGGTAAGGGTAAGGGTAAGGGTAAGCTTAAGGGTAAAAGCAAGGGTAAGGGTAAGGGTAAGGGTAAGGGTAAGGGTAAGGGTAAGGGTAAGGGTAAGGGTAAGGGTAAGGGTAAGGGTAAGGGTAAGTTTAAGCTTAAGGGTAAGGGTAAGGGTAAGGGTAAGGGTGAGCTTAAGGGTAAAAGCAAGGGTAAGGGTAAGCTTAAGGGTAAAAGCAAGGGTAAGGGTAAGGGTAAGGGTAAGGGTAAGGGTAAGCTTAAGGGTAAGGGTAAGGGTAAGGGTAAGGGTAAGCTTAAGGGTAAAAGCAAGGGTAAGGGTAAGGGTAAGGGTAAGGGTAAGGGTAAGGGTAAGGGTAAGGGTAAGGGTAAGGGTAAGGGTAAGGGTAAGGGTAAGGGTAAGGGTAAGCTTAAGGGTAAGGGTAAGGGTAAGGGTAAGGGTAAGGGTAAGCTTAAGGGTAAAAGCAAGGGTAAGACTAAGGGTAAGGGTAAGGGTAAGGGTAAGCTTAAGGGTAAAAGCAAGGGTAAGGGTAAGGGTAAGGGTAAGGGTAAGGGTAAGGGTAAGGGTAAGGGTAAGGGTAAGGGTAAGCTTAAGGGTAAGGGTAAGGGTAAGGGTAAGGGTAAGCTTAAGGGTAAAAGCAAGGGTAAGGGTAAGGGTAAGGGAAAGGGTAAGGGTAAGGGTAAGGGTAAGGGTAAGGGTAAGGGTAAGGGTAAGCTTAAGGGTAAAATTAAGGGTAAGGGTAAGGGTAAGGGTAAGGGTAAGGGTAAGGGTAAGGGTAAGCTTAAGGGTAAAAGTAAGGGTAAGGGTAAGGGTAAGGGTAAGGGTAAGGGTAAGGGTAAGGGTAAGGGTAAAGGTAAGGGTAAGCCTAAGGGTAAAAGCAAGGGTAAGGGTAAGGGTAAGGGTAAGGGTAAGGGTAAGGGTAAGGGTAAGGGTAAGGGTAAGGGTAAGGGTAAGGGTAAGCTTAAGGGTAAAAGCAAGGGTAAGGGTAAGGGTAAGGGTAAGGGTAAGCCTAAGGGTAAAAGCAAGGGTAAGGGTAAGGGTAAGGGTAAGGGTAAGGGTAAGGGTAAGGGTAAGCTTAAGGGTAAAAGCAAGGGTAAGGGTAAGGGTAAGGGTAAGGCTTACCCTTACCCTTACCCTTGCTTTTACCCTTAAGCTTACCCTTACCCTTACCCTTACCCTCACCCTTACCCTTACCCTTACCCTTACCCTTACCCTTACCCTTTCCCTTACCCTTACCCTTACCCTTACCCTTACCTTTACCCTTACCCTTACCCTTACCCTTGCTTTTACCCTTAGGCTTACCCTTACCTTTACCCTTACCCTTACCCTTACCCTTACCCTTGCTTTTACCCTTAAGCTTACCCTTACCCTTACCCTTACCCTTACCCTTACCCTTACCCTTACCCTTGCTTTTACCCTTAAGCTTACCCTTACCCTTACCCTTACCCTTACCCTTACCCTTGCTTTTACCCTTAAGCTTACCCTTACCCTTACCCTTTTCCTTAACCTTAAGCTTAACCTTACCCTTACCCTTACCCTTACCCTTACCCTTACCCTTACCCTTACCCTTACCCTTGCTTTCACCCTTAAGCTCACCCTTACCCTTACCCTTACCCTTACCCTTACCCTTACACTTACCCTTACCCTTACCCTTACCCTTACCCTTACCCTTGCATTTACCCTTAGGCTTACCCTTACCTTTACCCTTACCCTTACCCTTACCCTTACCCTTACCCTTACCCTTACCCTTACCCTTACCCTTACCCTTGCTTTTACCCTTAAGCTTACCCTTACCCTTACCCTTACCCTTACCCTTACCCTTACCCTTGCTTTTACCCTAAAGCTTACCCTTACCCTTACCCTTACCCTTACCCTTACCCTTACCCTTACCCATACCCTTACCCTTACCCTTACCCTTACCCTTACCCTTGCTTTTACCCTTAAGCTTACCCTTACCCTTACCCTTACCCTTACCCTTACCCTTACCCTTACCCTTACCCTTACCCTTACCCTTGCTTTTACCCTCAAGCTTACCCTTACCCTTACCCTTACCCTTACCCTAACCCATACCCTTACCCTTACCCTTACCCTTACCCTTACCCTTACCCTTACCCTTATCCTTACCCTTACCCTTGATTTTACCCTTAGGCTTACCCTTACCTTTACCCTTACCCTTACCCTTACCCTTACCCTTACCCTTACCCTTACCCTTACCCTTACCCTTACCCTTACCCTTGCTTTTACCCTTAAGCTTACCCTTACCCTTACCCTTACCCTTACCCTTACCCTTACCCTTACCCTTACCCTTACCCTTACCATTACCCTTACCCTTACCCTTGCTTTTACCCTTAGGCTTACCCTTACCTTTACCCTTACCCTTACCCTTACCCTTACCCTTACCCTTACCCTTACCCTTACCCTTACCCTTGCTTTTACCCTTAAGCTTACCCTTACCCTTACCCTTTCCCTTACCCTTACCCTTACCCTTGCTTTTACCTTTAAGCTTACCCTTACCCTTACCCTTACCCTTACCCTTACCCTTGCTTTTACCCTTAGGCTTACCCTTACCCTTACCCTTACCCTTACCCTTGCTTTTACCCTTAAGCTTACCCTTACCCTTACCCTTACCCTTACCCTTACCCTTACCCTTACCCTTACCCTTACCCTTACCCTTACCCTTACCCTTACCCTTACCCTTACCTTTACCCTTACCCTTACCCTTACCCTTACCCTTACCCTTACCCTTACCCTTACCCTTACCCTTACCCTTACCCTTACCCTTGCTTTTACCCTTAAGCTTACCCTTACCCTTACCCTTACCCTTACCCTTACCCTAACCCTTACCCTCACCCTTGCTTTTACCCTTAAGCTTACCCTTACCCTTACCCTTACCCTTACCCTTACCCTTACCCTTACCCTTGCTTTTACCCTTAAGCTTACCCTTACCCTTACCCTTACCCTTACCCTTACCCTTGCTTTTACCCTTAGGCTTACCCTTACCCTTACCCTTACCCTTACCCTTGCTTTTACCCTTAAGCTTACCCTTACCCTTACCCTTACCCTTACTCTAACCCTTACCCTTACCCTTACCCTTACCCTTACCCTTGCTTTTACCCTTAGGCTTACCCTTACCTTTACCCTTACCCTTACCCTTACCCTTACCCTTACCCTTACCCTTACCCTTACCCTTACCCTTACCCTTACCCTTGCTTTTACCCTTAAGCTTACCCTTACCCTTACCCTTACCCTTACTCTTACCCTTACCCTTACCCTTACCCTTACCCTTGCTTTTACCCTTAAGCTTACCCTTACCCTTACCCTTACCCTTACCCTTACAATTACCCTTACCCTTACCCTTACCCTTACCCTTACCCTTGCTTTTACCCTTAAGCTTACCCTTACCCTTACGCTTACCCTTACCCTTAAGCTTACCCTAACCCTTACCCTTACCCTTACCCTTACCCTTACCCTTACCCTTACCCTTACCCTTGCTTTTACCCTCAAGTTTACCCTTACCCTTACCCTTACCCTTACCCTTACCCTTACCCTTACCCTTGCTTTTACCCTTACCCTTATCCTTACCCTTAAGCTTACCCTTACCCTTACCCTTACCCTTACCCTTACCCTTACCCTTACCCTTACCCTTACCCTTACCCTTGCTTTTACCCTTAAGCTTACCCTTACCCTTACCCTTACCCTTACCCTTACCCTTACCCTTGCTTTTACCCTTAGGCTTACCCTTACCTTTACCCTTACCCTTACCCTTACCCTTACCCTTACCCTTACCCTTACCCTTACCCTTACCCTTGCTTTTACCCTTAAGCTTACCCTTACCCTTACCCTTACCCTTACCCTTACCCTTACCCTTACCCTTACTCTTACCCTTACCCTCACCCTTGCCCTTACCCTTACCCTTACCCTTACCCTTACCCTTACCCTTACCCTTACCCTTACCCTTACCCTTACCCTTACCCTTACCCTTACCCTTACCCTTACCCTTACCCTTGCTTTTACCCTTAAGCTTACCCTTACCCTTACCCTTACCCTTACCCTTACCCTTACCCTTACCCTTACCCTTACCCTTACCCTTACCCTTACCCTTACCCTTGCTTTTACCCTTAGGCTTACCCTTACCTTTACCCTTACCCTTACCCTTACCCTTACCCTTACCCTTACACTTACCCTTGCTTTTACCCTTAAGCTTACCCTTACCCTTACCCTTACCCTTACCCTTACCCTTACTTTTACCCTTAAGCTTACCCTTACCCTTACCCTTACCCTTACCCTTGCTTTTACCCTTAGGCTTACCCTTACCCTTACCCTTACCCTTACCCTTACCCTTAAGCTTACCCTTACCCTTACCCTTACCCTTACCCTTACCCTTACACTTACCCTTACCCTTACCCTTACCCTTACCCTTACCCTTGCTTTTACCCTTAAGCTTACCCTTACCCTTACCCTTACACTTACCCTTACCCTTATCCTTACCCTTACCCTTACCCTTACCCTAACCCTTACCCTTACCCTTGCTTTTACCCTTAGGCTTACCCTTACCTTTACCCTTACCCTTACCCTTACCCTTAAGCTTACCCTTACCCTTACCCTTACCCTTACCCTTACCCTCTCCCTTACCCTTACCCTTACCCTTACCCTTACCCTTGCTTTTACGCTTAAGCTTACCCTTACCCTTACCCATACACTTACCCTTACCCTTACCCTTACCCTTACCCTTACCCTTACCCTTACCCTTACCCTTACCCTTACCCTTACCCTTAACCTAACCCTTACCCTTACCCTTGCTTTTACCCTTAGGCTTACCCTTACCTTTACCCTTACCCTTACCCTTACCCTTACCCTTACCCTTACCCTTACCCTTACCCTTACCCTTACCCTTACCCTTGCTTTTACCCTTAAGCTTACCCTTACCCTTACCCTTACCCTTACCCTTACCCTTACCCTTACCCTTACCCTTGCTTTTACCCTTAAGCTTACCCTTACCCTTACCCTTACCCTTACCCTCACCCTTACCCTTACCCTTGCTTTTACCCTTAAGCTTACCCTTACCCTTACCCTTACCCTTACCCTTACCCTTACCCTTACCCTTACCCTTACCCTTACCCTTACCCTTACCCTTACCCTTGCTTTTACCCTTAAGCTTACCCTTACCCTTACCCTTACCCTTACCCTTACCCTTACCCTTACCCTTACCCTTACCCTTACCCTTACCCTTACCCTTACCCTTACCCTTACCCTTACCCTTACCCTTACCCTTACCCTTGCTTTTACCCTTAGGCTTACCCTTACCTTTACCCTTACCCTTACCCTTACCCTTACCCTCACCCTTACCCTTACCCTTGCTTTAACCCTTAAGCTTACCCTTACCCTCACCCTTACCCTTACCCTTACCCTTGCTTTTACCCTTAAGCTTACCCTTACCCTTACCCTTACCCTTACCCTTACCCTTGTTTTACCCTTAGGCTTACCCTTACCCTTACCCTTACCCTTACCCTTGCTTTTACCCTTAAGCTTACCCTTACCCTTACCCTTACCCTTACCCTTACCCTTACCCTTACCCTTACCCTTACCTTTACCCTTACCCTTGCTTTTACCCTTAGGCTTACCCTAACCTTTACCCTTACCCTTACCCTTACCCTTACCCTTACCCTTACCCTTACCCTTACCCTTACCCTTACCCTTACCCTTACCCTTACCCTTACCCTTACCCTTACCCTTGCTTTCACCCTTAAGCTTACCCTTACCCTTACCCTTACCCTTACCCTTAGCCTTACCCTTACCCTTACCCTTACCCTTACCCTTACCCTTACCCTTACCCTTACCCTTGCTTTTACCCTTAAGCTTACCCTTACCCTTACCCTTACCCTCACCCTTACCCTTACCCTTACCCTTGCTTATACCCTTAAGCTTACCCTTACCCTTACCCTTACCCTTACCCTTACCCTTACCCTTACCCTTACCCTTACCCTTGCTTTTACCCTTAGGCTTACCCTTACCTTTACCCTTACCCTTACCCTTACCCTTACTCTTGCTTTTACCCTCAAGCTTACCCTTACCCTTACCCTTACCCTTACCCTAACCCTTACCATTGCTTTTACCCTTAAGCTTACCCTTACCCTTACCCTTACCCTTACCCTTACCCTTACCCTTAACCTTACCCTTACCCTTACCCTTACCCTTGCTTTTACCCTTAAGCTTACCCTTACCCTTACCCTTACCCTTACCCTTACCCTTACCCTTACCCTTACCCTTACCCTTACCCTTACCCTTACCCTTACTTTTACCCTTAAGCTTACCCTTACCCTTACCCTTACCCTTACCCTTACCCTTACCCTTACCCTTACCCTTACCCTTACCCTTACCCTTACCCTTACCCTTGCTTTTACCCTAAGGCTTACCCTTACCTTTACCCTTACCCTTACCCTTACCCTTGCTTTTACCCTTAAGCTTACACTTACCCTTACCCTTACCCTTACCCTTGCTTTTACCCTTAAGCTTACCCTTACCCTTACCCTTACCCTTACCCTTACCCTTACCCTTACCCTTACCCTTACCCTTACCCTTACCCTTACCCTTACCCTTGCTTTTACCCTTACCCTTACCCTTGCTTTTACCCTTAGGCTTACCCTTACCCTTACCCTTACCCTTACCCTTACCCTTACCCTTACCCTTACCCTTGCTTTTACCCTTAAGCTTACCCTTACAATTACCCTTACCCTTACCCTTACCCTTACCCTTACCCTTACCCTTACCCTTACCCTTGCTTTTACCCTTAAGCTTACCCTTGCCCTTACCCTTACCCTTACCCTTACCCTTACCCTTACCCTTACCCTCACCCTTACCCTTACCCTTACCCTTGCTTTTACCCTTAAGCTTACCCTTACCCTTACCCTTACCCTTACCCTTACCCTTACCCTTACCCTTACCCTTACCCTTACCCTTACCCTTGCTTTTACCCTTAAGCTTACCCTTACCCTTACCCTTACCCTTACCCTTACCCTTACCCTTACCCTTACCCATACCCTTGCTTTTACCCTTAGGCTTACCCTTACCTTTACCCTTACCCTTACCCTTACCCTTACCCTTACCCTTACCCTTACCCTTACCCTTGCTTTTACCCTTAAGCTTACCCTTACCCTTACCCTTACCCTTACCCTTACCCTTACCCTTACCCTTGCTTTTACCCTTAAGCTTACCCTTACCCTTACCCTTACCCTTACCCTTACCCTTGCTTTTACCCTTAGGCTTACCCTTACCCTTACCCTTACCCTTACCCTTACCCTTACCCTTACCCTTACCCTTACCCTTACCCTTACCCTTACCCTTACCCTCACCCTTACCCTTACCCTTACCCTCACCCTTGCTTTTACCCTTAAGCTTACCCTTACCCTTACCCTTACCCTTACCCTTACCCTTACCCTTACCCTTACCCTTACCCTTACCCTTACCCTTACCCTTACCCTTACCCTTACCCTTACCCTTACCCTTACCCTTACCCTTACCCTTACCCTTGCTTTTACCCTTAGGCTTACCCTTACGTTTACCCTTACCCTTAACCTTACCCTTACCCTTACCCTTACCCTTACCCTTACCCTTACCCTTGCTTTTACCCTTAAGCTTACCCTTACCCTTACCCTTACCCTTGCTTTTACCCTTAAGCTTACCCTTACCCTTACCCTTACCCTTACCCTTACCCTTACCCTTACCCTCACCCTTGCTTTTACCCTTAAGCTTACCCTTACCCTTACCCTTACCCTTACCCTTACCCTTACCCTTACCCTTGCTTTTACCCTTAAGCTTACACTTACCCTTACCCTTACCCTTACCCTTACCCTTACCCTTACCCTTACCCTTACCCTTACCCTTACCCTTACCCTTACCCTTACCCTTACCCTTACCCTTACCCTTACCCTTACCCTTACCCTTACCCTTACCCTTACCCTTACCCTTACCCTTACCCTTGCTTTTACCCTTAGGCTTACCCTTACCTTTACCCTTACCCTCACCCTTACCCTTACCCTTACCCTTATCCTTACCCTTGCTTTTACCCTTAAGCTTACCCTTACCCTTACCCTTACCCTTACCCTTACCCTTGCTTTTACCCTTAGGCTTACCCTTACCCTTACCCTTACCCTTACCCTTGCTTTTACCCTTAAGCTTACCCTTACACTTACCCTTACCCTTACCCTTACCCTTACCCTTACCCTTACCCTTACCCTTACCCTTACCCTTACCCTTACCCTTACCCTTACCCTTACCCTTACCCTTACCCTTACCCTTACCCTTGCTTTTACCCTTAGGCTTACCCTTACCTTTACCCTTACCCTTACCCTTACCCTTACCCTTACCCTTACCCTTACCCTTACCCTTACCCTTACCCTTACCCTTACCCTTACCCTTACCCTTACCATTACCCTTGCTTTTACCCTTAAGCTTACCCTTACCCTTACCCTTACCCTTACCCTTACCCTTGCTTTTACCCTTAAGCTTACCCTTACCCTTACCCTTACCCTTACCCTTACCCTTACCCTCACCCTTACCCTTACCCTTACCCTTGCTTATACCCTTAAGCTTACCCTTACCCTTACCCTTACCCTTACCCTTACCCTTACCCTTACCCTTACCCTTACCCTTACCCTTACCCTTACCCTTACCCTTACCCTTACCCTTACCCTTGCTTTTACCCTTAGGCTTACCCTTACCTTTACCCTTACCCTTACCCTTACCCTTACCCTTACCCTTACCCTTACCCTTACCCTTGCTTTTACCCTTAAGCTTACCCTTACCCTTACCCTTACCCTTACCCTTACCCTTACCCTAACCCTTACCCTTGCTTTTACCCTTTAGCTTACCCTTACCCTTACCCTTGCTTTTACCCTTAAGCTTACCCTTACCCTTACCCTTACCCTTACCCTTACCCTTACCCTTACCCTTACCCTTACCCTTACCCTTACCCTTACCCTTACCCTTACCCTTACCCTTACCCTTACCCTTACCCTTGCTTTTACCCTTAAGCTTACCCATACCCTTACCCTTACCCTTACCCTTACCCTTGCTTTTACCCTTAGGCTTACCCTTACCTTTACCCTCACCCTCACCCTTACCCTTACCCTTACCCTTACCCTTACCCTTACCCTTACCCTTGCTTTTACCCTTAAGCTTACCCTTACCCTTACCCTTACCCTTACCCTTACCCTTGCTTTTACCCTTAAGCTTACCCTTACCCTTACCCTTACCCTTACCCTTACCCTTGCTTTTACCCTTAGGCTTACCCTTACCCTTACCCTTACCCTTACCCTTGCTTTTACCCTTAAGCTTACCCTTACCCTTACCCTTACTCTTACCCTTACCCTTACCCTTACCCTTAACCTTAACCTTACCCTTACCCTTACCCTTACCCTTACCCTTACCCTTGCTTTTACCCTTAGGCTTACCCTTACCTTTACCCTTACCCCAACCCTTACCCTTACCCTTACCCTTACCCTTACCCTTGCTTTTACCCTTAAGCTTACCCTTACCCTTACCCTTACCCTTACCCTTACCCTTACCCTTACCCTTACCCTTGCTTTTACACTTAAGCTTACCCTTACCCTTACCCTTACCCTTACCCTTACCCTTACCCTTACCCTTACCCTTACCCTTACCCTTACCCTTACCCTTACCCTTACCCTTACCCTTACCCTTACCCTTGCTTTTACCCTTAAGCTTACCCTTACCTTTACCCTTACCCTTACCCTTACCCTAACCCTTACCCTTGCTTTTACCCTTAAGCTTACCCTTACCCTTACCCTTACCCTTACCCTTACCCTTACCCTTACCCTTACCTTTACCCTTACCCTTACCCTTACCCTTACCCTTACCCTTACCCTTACCCTTACCCTTACCCTTACCCTTACCCTTACCCTTACCCTTGCTTTTACCCTTAAGCTTACCCTTACCCTCACCCTTACCCTTACCCTTACACTTACCCTTACCCTTACCCTTGCTTTTACCCTTAAGCTTACCCTTACCCTTACCCTTACCCTTACCCTTACCCTTACCCTTACCCTTACCCTTACCCTTGCTTTTACCCTTAGGCTTACCCTTACCTTTACCCTTACCCTTACCCTTACCCTTACCCTTACCCTTACCCTTACCCTTACCCTTGCTTTTACCCTTAAGTTTACCCTTACCCTTACCCTTACCCTTACCCTTACCCTTACCCTTGCTTTTACCCTTAAGCTTACCCTTACCCTTACCCTTACCCTTACCCTTACCCTTGCTTTTACCCTTAGGCTTACCCTTACCCTAACCCTTACCCTTACCCTTGCTTTTACCCTTAAGCTTACCCTTACCCTTACCCTTACTCTTACCCTTACCCTTACCCTTACCCTTAACCTTACCCTTACCCTTACCCTTACCCTTACCCTTACCCTTACCCTTGCTTTTACCCTTAGGCTTACCCTTACCTTTACCCTTACCCTAACCCTTACCCTTACCCTTACCCTTACCCTTACCCTTGCTTTTACCCTTAAGCTTACCCTTACCCTTACCCTTACCCTTACCCTTACCCTTACCCTTGCTTTTACCCTTAAGCTTACCCTTACCCTTACCCTTACCCTTACCCTTACCCTTACCCTTACCCTTACCCTTACCCTTACCCTTACCCTTGCTTTTACCCTTAAGCTTACCCTTACCCTTACCCTTACCCTTACCCTTACCCTTACCCTTACCCTTACCCTTACCCTTATCCTTGCTTTTACCCTTAGGCTTACCCTTACCTTTACCCTTACCCTTACCCTTACCCTTACCCTTACCCTTGCTTTTACCCTTAAGCTTACCCTTACCCTTACCCTTACCCTTACCCTTAAGCTTACCCTTACCCTTACCCTTACCCTTACCCTTACCCTTACCCTTACACTTACCCTTACCCTTACCCTTACCCTTACCCTTGCTTTTACCCTTAAGCTTACCCTTACCCTTACCCTTACCCTTACCCTTAAGCTTTCCCTTTCCCTTACCCTTACCCTTACCCTTACCCTTACCCTTACCCTTACCCTTACCCTTACCCTTACCCTTACCCTTGCTTTTACCCTTAAGCTTACCCTTACCCTTACCCTTACCCTTACCCTTACCCTTACCCTTACCCTTACCCTTAAGCTTACCCTTACCCTTACCCTTACCCTTACCCTCACCCTTACCCTTACCCTTGCTTTTACCCTTAAGCTTACCCTTACCCTTACCCTTACCCTTACCCTTAAGCTTACCCTTACCCTTACCCTTACCCTTACCCTTACCCTTACCCTTGCTTTTACCCTTAAGCTTACCCTTACCCTTACCCTTACCCTTACCCTTAAGCTTACCCTTACCCTTACCCTTACCCTTACCCTTACCCTTACCCTTACCCTTACCCTTACCCTTACCCTTACCCTTGCTTTTACCCTTTAGCTTACCCTTACCCTTACCCTTACCCTTACCCTTACCCTTACCCTTACCATTACCCTTGCTTTTACCCTTAAGCTTACCCTTACCTTTACCCTTACCCTTACCCTTAAGCTTACCCTTACCCTTACCCTTACCCTTACCCTTACCCTTACCCTTACCCTTACCCTTACCCTTACCCTTACCCTTACCCTTACCCTTACCCTTACCCTTACCCTTACCCTTGCTTTTACCCTTAAGCTTACCCTTACCCTTACCCTTAACCTTACCCTTACCCTTACCCTTACCCTTACCCTTACCCTTACCCTTGCTTTTACCCTTAGGCTTACCCTTACCTTTACCCTTACCCTTACCCTTACCCTTACCCTTACTCTTACCCTTACCCTTACCTTTACCCTTACCCTTGCCTTTACCCTTAAGCTTACGCTTACCCTTACCCTTACCCTTACCCTTACCCTTACTCTTGCTTTTACCCTTAAGCTTACCCTTACCCTTACCCTTACCCTTACCCTTACCCTTGCCTTTACCCTTAGGCTTACCCTTACCCTTTCTCTTACCCTTACCCTTGCTTTTACCCTTAAGCTTACCCTTACCCTTACCCTTACCCTTACCCTTACCCTTACCCTTACCCTTACCCTTACCCTTACCCTTACCCTTACCCTTACCCTTACCCTTACCCTTACCCTAACCCTTACCCTTACCCTTACCCTTACCCTTACCCTTGCTTTTACCCTTAGGCTTACCCTTACCTTTACCCTTACCCTTACCCTTACCCTTACCCTTGCTTTTACCCTTAAGCTTACCCTTACCCTTACCCTTACCCTTACCCTTACCCTTACCCTTGCTCTTACCCTTAAGCTTACCCTTACCCTTACCCTTACCCTTACCCTTACCCTTACCCTTACCCTTACCCTTACCCTCACCCTTGCTTTTACCCTTAAGCTTACCCTTACCCTTACCCTTACCCTTACCCTTACCCTTACCCTTACCCTTGCTTTTACCCTTAAGCTTACACTTACCCTTACCCTTACCCTTACCCTTACCCTTGCTTTTACCCTTAGGCTTACCCTTACCCTTACCCTTACCCTTACCCTTGCTTTTACCCTTAAGCTTACCCTTACCCTTACCCTTACCCTTACTCTTACCCTTACCCTTACCCTTACCCTTACCCTTGCTTTTACCCTTAGGCTTACCCTTACCTTTACCCTTACCCTTACCCTTACCCTTACCCTTACCCTTACCCTTACCCTTACCCTTACCCTTACCCTTGCTTTTACCCTTAAGCTAACCCTTACCCTTACCCTTACCCTTACCCTTAACCTTACCCTTACCCTTGCTTTTACCCTTAAGCTCACCCTTACCCTTACCCTTACCCTTACCCTTACACTTACCCTTACCCTGACCCTTACCCTTGCTTTTACCCTTAAGCTTACCCTTACCCTTACCCTCACCCTTACCCTTAAGCTTACCCTTACCCTTACCCTTACCCTTACCCTTACCCTTACCCTTACCCTTGCTTTTACCCTTAAGCTTACCCTTACCCTTACCCTTACCCTTACCCTTACCCTTGCTTTTACCCTTAAGCTTACCCTTACCCTTACCCTTACCCTTACCCTTAAGCTTACCCTTACCCTTACCCTTACCCTTACCCTTACCCTTACCCTTACCCTTACCCTTACCCTTGCTTTTACCCTTAAGCTTACCCTTACCCTTACCCTTACCCTTACCCTAACCCTTACCCTTAACCTCACCCTTACCCTTACCCTTACCCTTACCCTTACCCTTGCTTTTACCCTTAGGCTTACCCTTACCTTTACCCTTACCATTACCCTTACCCTTACCCTTACCCTTACTCTTACCCTTACCCTTGCTTTTACCCTTAAGCTTACCCTTACCCTTACCCTTACCCTTACCCTTACCCTTACCCTTGCTTTTACCCTTAAGCTTACCCTTACCCTTACCCTTACCCTTACCCTTACCCTTACCCTTACCCTTACCCTTACCCTTACCCTTACCCTTACCCTTACCCTTACCCTTACCCTTACCCTTGCTTTTACCCTTAAGCTTACCCTTACCCTTACCCTTACTCTTACCCTTACCCTTACCCTTACCCTTGCTTTTACCCTTAAGCTTACCCTTACCCTTACCTTTACCCTTACCCTTACCCTTACCCTTACCCTTACCCTTACCCTTACCCTTACCCTTGCTTTTACCCTTAGGCTTACCCTTACCTTTAGCCTTACCCTTACCCTTACCCTTACCCTTACCCTTGCTTTTACCCTTAAGCTTACCCTTACCCTTACCCTTACCCTTACCCTTACCCTTACCCTTACCCTTACCCTTGCTTTTACCCTTAAGCTTACCCTTACCCTTACCCTTACCCTTACACTTACCCTTGCTTTTACCCTTAGGCTTACCCTTACCCTTACCCTTACCCTTACCCTTAAGCTTACCCTTACCCTTACCCTTACCCTTACCCTTACCCTTACCCTTACCCTTACCCTTGCTTTTACCTTTAAGCTTACCCTTACCCTTACCCTTACCCTTACCCTTACCCTTACCCTTACCCTTACCCTTACCCTTACCCTTACCCTTGCTTTGACCCTTAGGCTTACCCTTACCTTTACCCTTACCCTTACCCTTACCCTTACCCTTACCCTTACCCTTACCCTTACCCTTACCCTTACACTTACCCTTACCCTTACCCTTGCTTTTACCCTTAAGCTTACCCTTACCCTTACCCTTACCCTTACCCTTACCCTTACCCTTACCCTTGCTTTTACCCTTAAGCTTACCCTTACCCTTACCCTTACCCTTACCCTTACCCTTGCTTTTACCCTTAGGCTTACCCTTACCCTTACCCTTACCCTTACCCTTGCTTTTACCCTTAAGCTTACCCTTACCCTTACCCTTACCCTTACCCTTACCCTTACCCTTACCCTTACCCTTACCCTTACCCTTACCCTTACCCTTACCCTTACCCTTACCCTTACCCTTACCCTTACCCTTACCCTTACCCTTGCTTTTACCCTTAGGCTTAACCTTACCTTTACCCTTACCCTTACCCTTACCCTTACCCTTACCCTTACCCTTACCCTTACCCTTACCCTTACACTTACCCTTACCCTTACCCTTGCTTTTACCCTTAAGCTTACCCTTACCCTTACCCTTACCCTTACCCTTACCCTTACCCTTACCCTTACCCTTGCTTTTACCCTTAAGCTTACCCTTACCCTTACCCTTACCCTTACCCTCACCCTTACCCTTACCCTTACCCTTGCTTATACCCTTAAGCTTACCCTTACCCTTACCCTTACCCTTACCCTTACCCTTACCCTTACCCTTACCCTTACCCTTACCCTTACCCTTACCCTTACCCTTACCCTTACCCTTACCCTTGCTTTTACCCTTAGGCTTACCCTTACCTTTACCCTTACCCTTACCCTTACCCTTACCCTTACCCTTACCCTTACCCTTACCCTTGCTTTTACCCTTAAGCTTACCCTTACCCTTACCCTTACCCTTACCCTTACCCTTACCCTAACCCTTACCCTTGCTTTTACCCTTAAGCTTACCCTTACCCTTACCCTTACCCTTACCCTTACCCTTACCCTTACCCTTACCCTTACCCTTGCTTTTACCCTTAAGCTTACCCTTACCCTTACCCTTACCCTTACCCTTACCCTTACCCTTACCCTTACCCTTATCCTTACACTTGCTTTTACCCTTAAGCTTACCCTTACCCTTACCCTTACCCTTACCCTTACCCTTACCCTTACCCTTACCCTTACCCTTGCTTTAACTCTTAGGCTTACCCTTACCTTTACCCTTACCCTTACCCTTACCCTTACCCTCACCCTTACCCTTACCCTTGCTTTTACCCTTAAGCTTACCCTTACCCTTACCCTTACCCTTACCCTTACCCTTACCTTTACCCTTACCCTTGCTTTTACCCTTAGGCTTACCCTAACCTTTACCCTTACCCTTACCCTTACCCTTACCCTTACCCTTACCCTTACCCTTACCCTTACCCTTACCCTTACCCTTACCCTTACCCTTACCCTTACCCTTACCCTTGCTTTTACCCTTAAGCTTACCCTTACCCTTACCCTTACCCTTTCCCTTACCCTTACCCTTACCCTTACCCTTACCCTTACCCTTGCTTTTACCCTTAAGCTTACCCTTACCCTTACCCTTACCCTCACCCTTACCCTTACCCTTACCCTTGCTTATACCCTTAAGCTTACCCTTACCCTTACCCTTACCCTTACCCTTACCCTTACCCTTACCCTTACCCTTACCCTTACCCTTACCCTTACCCTTACCCTTACCCTTGCTTTTACCCTTAGGCTTACCCTTACCTTTACCCTTACCCTTACCCTTACCCTTACCCTTGCTTTTACCCTCAAGCTTACCCTTACCCTTACCCTTACCCTTACCCTAACCCTTACCCTTGCTTTTACCCTTAAGCTTACCCTTACCCTTACCCTTACCCTTACCCTTACCCTTACCCTTACCCTTACCCTTACCCTTGCTTTTACCCTTAAGCTTACCCTTACCCTTACCCTTACCCTTACCCTTACCCTTACCCTTACCCTTACCCTTACCCTTACCCTTACCCTTGCTTTTACCCTTAAGCTTACCCTTACCCTTACCCTTACCCTTACCTTACCCTTACCCTTACCCTTGCTTTTACCCTAAGGCTTACCCTCACCTTTACCCTTACCCTTACCCTTACCCTTGCTTTTACCCTTAAGCTTACACTTACCCTTACCCTTACCCTTACCCTTACCCTTACCCTTGCTTTTACCCTTAAGCTTACCCTTACCCTTACCCTTACCCTTAGCCTTACCCTTACCCTTACCCTTACCCGTACCCTTACCCTTACCCTTGCTTTTACCCTTACCCTTACCCTTGCTTTTACCCTTAGGCTTACCCTTACCCTTACCCTTACCCTTACCCTTACCCTTACCCTTACCCTTGCTTTTACCCTTAAGCTTACCCTTACAATTACCCTTACCCTTACCCTTACCCTTACCCTTACCCTTACCCTTACCCTTACCCTTACCCTTGCTTTTACCCTTAAGCTTACCCTTGCCCTTACCCTTACCCTTACCCTTACCCTTACCCTTACCCTTACCCTCACCCTTACCCTTACCCTTACCCTTGCTTTTACCCTTAAGCTTACCCTTAACCTTACCCTTACCCTTACCCTTACCCTTACCCTTACCCTTACCCTTGCTTTTACCCTTAAGCTTACCCTTACCCTTACCCTTACCCTTACCCTTACCCTTACCCTTACCCTTACCCTTACCCTTACCCTTACCCTTACCCTTACCCATACCCTTGCTTTTACCCTTAGGCTTACCCTTACCTTTACCCTTACCCTTACCCTTACCCTTACCCTTACCCTTACCCTTACCCTTACCCTTACCCTTGCTTTTACCCTTAAGCTTACCCTTACCCTTACCCTTACCCTTACCCTTACCCTTACCCTTGCTTTTACCCTTAAGCTTACCCTTACCCTTACCCTTACCCTTACCCTTACCCTTGCTTTTACCCTTAGGCTTACCCTTACCCTTACCCTTACCCTTACCCTTACCCTTACCCTTACCCTTACCCTTACCCTTACCCTTACCCTTACCCTTACCCTCACCCTTGCTTTTACCCTTAAGCTTACCCTTACCCTTACCCTTACCCTTACCCTTACCCTTACCCTTACCCTTACCCTTACCCTTACCCTTACCCTTACCCTTACCCTTACCCTTACCCTTACCCTTACCCTTGCTTTTACCCTTAGGCTTACCCTTACCTTTACCCTTACCCTTACCCTTACCCTTACCCTTACCCTTACCCTTACCCTTGCTTTTACCCTTAAGCTTACCCTTACCCTTACCCTTACCCTTACCCTTGCTTTTACCCTTAAGCTTACCCTTACCCTTACCCTTACCCTTACCCTTACCCTTACCCTTACCCTTACCCTTACCCTTACCCTTGCTTTTACCCTTAAGCTTACCCGTACCCTTACCCTTACCCTTACCCTTACCCTTACCCTTGCTTTTACCCTTAAGCTTACCCTTACCCTTACCCTTACACTTACCCTTACCCTTACCCTTACCCTTACCCTTAACCTTACCCTTACCCTTACCCTTACCCTTGCTTTTACCCTTAGGCTTACCCTTACCTTTACCCTTACCCTCACCCTTACCCTTACCCTTACCCTTACCCTAGCTTTTACCCTTAAGCTTACCCTTACCCTTACCCTTACCCTTACCCTTATCCTTACCCTTGCTTTTACCCTTAAGCTTACCCTTACCCTTACCCTAACCCTTACCCTTACCCTTGCTTTTACCCTTAGGCTTACCCTTACCCTTACCCTTACCCTTACCCTTGCTTTTACCCTTAAGCTTACCCTTACACTTACCCTTACCCTTACCCTTACCCTTACCCTTACCCTTACCCTTACCCTTACCCTTACCCTTACCCTTACCCTTACCCTTACCCTTACCCTTACCCTTGCTTTTACCCTTAGGCTTACCCTTACCTTTACCCTTACCCTTACCCTTACCCTTACCCTTACCCTTACCCTTACCCTTACCCTTACCCTTACCCTTACCCTTACCCTTACCCTTACCCTTACCCTTGCTTTTACCCTTAAGCTTACCCTTACCCTTACCCTTACCCTAACCCTTATCCTTACCCTTACCCTTGCTTTTACCCTTAAGCTTACCCTTACCCTTACCCTTACCCTTACCCTTACCCTTACCCTTACCCTCACCCTTACCCTTACCCTTACCCTTGCTTATACCCTCAAGCTTACCCTTACCCTTACCCTTACCCTTACCCTTACCCTTACCCTTACCCTTACCCTTACCCTTACCCTTACCCTTACCCTTACCCTTGCTTTTACCCTTAGGCTTACCCTTACCTTTACCCTTACCCTTACCCTTACCCTTACCCTTACCCTTACCCTTACCCTTACCCTTACCCTTACCCATACCCTTACCCTTGCTTTTACCCTTAAGCTTACCCTTACCCTTACCCTTACCCTTACCCTTACCCTAACCCTTACCCTTGCTTTTACCCTTTAGCTTACCCTTACCCTTACCCTTACCCTTACCCTTACCCTTACCCTTACCCTTACCCTTACCCTTACCCTTACCCTTACCCTTACCCTTGCTTTTACCCTTAAGCTTACCCTTACCCTTACCCTTACCCTTACCCTTACCCTTACCCTTACCCTTACCCTTACCCTTACCCTTACCCTTACCCTTACCCTTACCCTTACCCTTGCTTTTACCCTTAAGCTTACCCTTACCCTTACCCTTACCCTTACCCTTACCCTTGCTTTTACCCTTAGGCTTCCCCTCACCTTTACCCTCACCCTTACCCTTACCCTTACCCTTACCCTTACCCTTACCCTTACCCTTACCCTTGCTTTTACCCTTAAGCTTACCCTTACCCTTACCCTTACCCTTACCCTTGCTTTTACCCTTTAAGCTTACCCTTACCCTTACCCTTACCCTTACCCTTACCCTTGCTTTTACCCTTAGGCTTACCCTTACCCTTACCCTTACCCTTACCCTTGCTTTTACCCTTAAGCTTACCCTTACCCTTACCCTTACTCTTACCCTTACCCTTACCCTTACCCTTACCCTTACCCTTACCCTTACCCTTACCCTTACCCTTACCCTTACCCTTACCCTTACCCTTGCTTTTACCCTTAGGCTTACCCTTACCTTTACCCTTACCCCAACCCTTACCCTTACCCTTACCCTTACCCTTACCCTTGCTTTTACCCTTAAGCTTACCCTTACCCTTACCCTTACCCTTACCCTTACCCTTACCCTTACCCTTGCTTTTACACTTCAGCTTACCCTTACCCTTACCCTTACCCTTACCCTTACCCTTACCCTTACCCTTACCCTTACCCTTACCCTTACCCTTGCTTTTACCCTTAAGCTTACCCTTACCTTTACCCTTACCCTTACCCTTACCCTAACCCTTACCCTTGCTTTTACCCTTAAGCTTACCCTTACCCTTACCCTTACCCTTACCCTTACCCTTACCCTTACCTTTACCCTTACCCTTACCCTTACCCTTACCCTTACCCTTACCCTTACCCTTACCCTTACCCTTACCCTTGCTTTTACCCTTAAGCTTACCCTTACCCTCACCCTTACCCTTACCCTTACCCTTACCCTTACCCTTACCCTTACCCTTACCCTTGCTTTTACCCTTAAGCTTACCCTTACCCTTACCCTTACCCTTACCCTTACCCTTACCCTTACCCTTGCTTTTACCCTTAGGCTTACCCTTACCTTTACCCTTACCCTTACCCTTACCCTTACCCTTACCCTTACCCTTGCTTTTACCCTTAAGCTTACCCTTACCCTTACCCTTACCCTTACCCTTACCCTTACATTTACCCTTACCCTTGCTTTTACCCTTAAGCTTACCCTTACCCTTACCCTTACCCTTACCCTTACCCTTGCTTTTACCCTTAGGCTTACCCTTACCCTTACCCTTACCCTTACCCTTGCTTTTACCCTTAAGCTTACCCTTACCCTTACCCTTACTCTTACCCTTACCCTTACCCTTACCCTTACCCTTACCCTTACCCTTACCCTTACCCTTACCCTTACCCTTCCCCTTACCCTTACCCTTGCTTTTACCCTTAGGCTTACCCTTACCTTTACCCTTACCCTAACCCTTACCCTTACCCTTACCCTTACCCTTACCCTTGCTTTTACCCTTAAGCTTACCCTTACCCTTACCCTTACCCTTACCCTTACCCTTACCCTTACCCTTGCTTTTACCCTTAAGCTTACCCTTACCCTTACCCTTACCCTTACCCTTACCCTTACCCTTACCCTTACCCTTACCCTTACCCTTACCCTTACCCTTGCTTTTACCCTTAAGCTTACCCTTACCCTTACCCTTACCCTTACCCTTACCCTTACCCTTACCCTTACCCTTACCCTTATCCTTGCTTTTTCCCTTAGGCTTACTTTTACCTTTACCCTTACCCTTACCCTTACCCTTACCCTTGCTTTTACCCTTAAGCTTACCCTTACCCTTACCCTTACCCTTACCCTTAAGCTTACCCTTACCCTTACCCTTACCCTTACCCTTACCCTTACCCTTACCCTTACCCTTACACTTACCCTTACCCTTACCCTTACCCTTACCCTTGCTTTTACCCTTAAGCTTACCCTTACCCTTACCCTTACCCTTGCTTTTACCCTTAAGCTTACCCTTACCCTTACCCTTACCCTTACCCTTAAGCTTTCCCTTACCCTTACCCTTACCCTTACCCTTACCCTTACCCTTACCCTTACCCTTACCCTTACCCTTACCCTTGCTTTTACCCTTAAGCTTACCCTTACCCTTACCCTTACCCTTACCCTTAAGCTTACCCTTACCCTTACCCTTACCCTTACCCTCACCCTTACCCTTACCCTTGCTTTTACCCTTAAGCTTACCCTTACCCTTACCCTTACCCTTGCTTTTACCCCTTAAGCTTACCCTTACCCTTACCCTTACCCTTACCCTTACCCTTGCTTTTACCCTTAGGCTTACCCTTACCCTTACCCTTACCCTTACCCTTGCTTTTACCCTTAAGCTTACCCTTACCCTTACCCTTACTCTTACCCTTACCCTTACCCTTACCCTTACCCTTACCCTTACCCTTACCCTTACCCTTACCCTTACCCTTACCCTTACCCTTACCCTTACCCTTGCTTTTACCCTTAGGCTTACCCTTACCTTTACCCTTACCCCAACCCTTACCCTTACCCTTACCCTTACCCTTACCCTTGCTTTTACCCTTAAGCTTACCCTTACCCTTACCCTTACCCTTACCCTTACCCTTACCCTTACCCTTGCTTTTACACTTCAGCTTACCCTTACCCTTACCCTTACCCTTACCCTTACCCTTACCCTTACCCTTACCCTTACCCTTACCCTTACCCTTACCCTTGCTTTTACCCTTAAGCTTACCCTTACCTTTACCCTTACCCTTACCCTTACCCTAACCCTTACCCTTGCTTTTACCCTTAAGCTTACCCTTACCCTTACCCTTACCCTTACCCTTACCCTTACCCTTACCTTTACCCTTACCCTTACCCTTACCCTTACCCTTACCCTTACCCTTACCCTTACCCTTACCCTTACCCTTGCTTTTACCCTTAAGCTTACCCTTACCCTCACCCTTACCCTTACCCTTACCCTTACCCTTACCCTTACCCTTACCCTTACCCTTGCTTTTACCCTTAAGCTTACCCTTACCCTTACCCTTACCCTTACCCTTACCCTTACCCTTACCCTTGCTTTTACCCTTAGGCTTACCCTTACCTTTACCCTTACCCTTACCCTTACCCTTACCCTTACCCTTACCCTTGCTTTTACCCTTAAGCTTACCCTTAACCTTACCCTTACCCTTACCCTTACCCTTACATTTACCCTTACCCTTGCTTTTACCCTTAAGCTTACCCTTACCCTTACCCTTACCCTTACCCTTACCCTTGCTTTTACCCTTAGGCTTACCCTTACCCTTACCCTTACCCTTACCCTTGCTTTTACCCTTAAGCTTACCCTTACCCTTACCCTTACTCTTACCCTTACCCTTACCCTTACCCTTACCCTTACCCTTACCTTTACCCTTACCCTTACCCTTACCCTTACCCTTCCCCTTCCCCTTACCCTTACCCTTGCTTTTACCCTTAGGCTTACCCTTACCTTTACCCTTACCCTAACCCTTACCCTTACCCTTACCCTTACCCTTACCCTTGCTTTTACCCTTAAGCTTACCCTTACCCTTACCCTTACCCTTACCCTTACCCTTACCCTTACCCTTGCTTTTACCCTTAAGCTTACCCTTACCCTTACCCTTACCCTTACCCTTACCCTTACCCTTACCCTTACCCTTACCCTTACCCTTACCCTTACCCTTGCTTTTACCCTTAAGCTTACCCTTACCCTTACCCTTACCCTTACCCTTACCCTTACCCTTACCCTTACCCTTACCCTTATCCTTGCTTTTTCCTTAGCTTACTTTTACCTTTACCCTTACCCTTACCCTTACCCTTACCCTTGCTTTTACCCTTAAGCTTACCCTTACCCTTACCCTTACCCTTACCCTTAAGCTTACCCTTACCCTTACCCTTACCCTTACCCTTACCCTTACCCTTACCCTTACCCTTACCCTTACACTTACCTTTACCCTTACCCTTACCCTTACCCTTGCTTTTACCCTTAAGCTTACCCTTACCCTTACCCTTACCCTTGCTTTTACCCTTAAGCTTACCCTTACCCTTACCCTTACCCTTACCCTTAAGCTTTCCCTTACGCTTACCCTTACCCTTACCCTTACCCTTACCCTTACCCTTACCCTTACCCTTACCCTTACCCTTGCTTTTACCCTTAAGCTTACCCTTACCCTTACCCTTACCCTTACCCTTAAGCTTACCCTTACCCTTACCCTTACCCTTACCCTCACCCTTACCCTTACCCTTGCTTTTACCCTTAAGCTTACCCTTACCCTTACCCTTACCCTTACCCTTAAGCTTACCCTTACCCTTACCCTTACCCTTACCCTTACCCTTACCCTTGCTTTTACCCTTAAGCTTACCCTTACCCTTACCCTTACCCTTACCCTTAAGCTTACCCTTACCCTTACCCTTACCCTTACCCTTACCCTTACCCTTACCCTTACCCTTACCCTTACCCTTGCTTTTACCCTTTAGCTTACCCTTACCCTTACCCTTACCCTTACCCTTGCTTTTACCCTTAAGCTTACCCTTACCCTTACCCTTACCCTTACCCTTAAGCTTACCCTTACCCTTACCCTTACCCTTACCCTTACCCTTACCCTTACCCTTACCCTTACCCTTACCCTTACCCTTACCCTTACCCTTGCTTTTACCCTTAGGCTTACCCTTACCCTTACCCTTAACCTTACCCTTACCCTTACTCTTACCCTTACCCTTACCCTTACCCTTGCTTTTACCCTTAGGCTTACCCTTACCTTTACCCTTACCCTTACCCTTACCCTTACCCTTACCCTTACCTTACCCTTACCTTTACCCTTACCTTGCTTTTACCCTTAAGCTTACCCTTACCCTTACCCTTACCCTTACCCTTACCCTTACCCTTACTCTTGCTTTTACCCTTAAGCTTACCCTTACCCTTACCCTTACCCTTACCCTTACCCTTGCCCTTACCCTTAGGCTTACCTTACCCTTTCCCTTACCCTCACCCTTGCTTTTACCCTTAAGCTTACCCTTACCCTTACCTTTACCCTTACCCTTACCCTTACCCTTACCCTTACCCTTACCCTTACCCTTACCCTTACCCTTACCCTTACCCTTACCCTTACCCTTACCCTAACCCTTACCCTTACCCTTACCCTTACCCTTACCCTTGCTTTTACCCTTAGGCTTACCCTTAACTTTACCCTTACCCTTACCCTTACCCTTACCCTTACCCTTGCTTTTACCCTAAAGCTTACCCTTACCCTTACCCTTACCCTTACCCTTACCCTTGCTTTTACCCTTAAGCTTACCCTTACCCTTACCCTTACCCTTACCCTTACCCTTACCCTTACCCTTACCCTTACCCTTACCCTCACCCTTGCTTTTACCCTTAAGCTTACCCTTACCCTTACCCTTACCCTTACCCTTACCCTTACCCTTGCTTTTACCCTTAAGCTTACACTTACCCTTACCCTTACCCTTACCCTTACCCTTGCTTTTACCCTTAGGCTTACCCTTACCCTTACCCTTACCCTTACCCTTGCTTTTACCCTTAAGCTTACCCTTAGCCTTACCCTTACCCTTACTCTTACCCTTACCCTTACCCTTACCCTTACCCTTGCTTTTACCCTTAGGCTTACCCTTACCTTTACCCTTACCCTTACCCTTACCCTTACCCTTACCCTTACCCTTACCCTTACCCTTACCCTTACCCTTGCTTTTACCCTTAAGCTAACCCTTACCCTTACCCTTACCCTTACCCTTACCCTTAACCTTACCCTTACCCTTGCTTTTACCTTAAGCTCACCCTTACCCTTACCCTTACCCTTACCCTTACACTTACCCTTACCCTGACCCTTACCCTTGCTTTTACCCTTAAGCTTACCCTTACCCTTACCCTCACCCTTACCCTCAAGCTTACCATTACCCTTACCCTTACCCTTACCCTTACCCTTACCCTTACCCTTGCTTTTACCCTTAAGCTTACCCTTACCCTTACCCTTACCCTTACCCTTACCCTTGCTTTTACCCTTAAGCTTACCCTTACCCTTACCCTTACCCTTACCCTTAAGCTTACCCTTACCCTTACCCTTACCCTTACCCTTACCCTTACCCTTACCCTTGCTTTTACCCTTAAGCTTACCCTTACCCTTACCCTTACCCTTACCCTTACCCTAACCCTTACCCTTAACCTCACCCTTACCCTTACCCTTACCCTTACCCTTGCTTTTACCCTTACCTTTACCGTTACCATTACCCTTACCCTTACCCTTTTCCTCTTACCCTTACCCTTACCCTTGCTTTTACCCTTAAGCTTACCCTTACCCTTACCCTTACCCTTACCCTTACCCTTACCCTTACCCTTACCCTTACCCTTACCCTTGCTTTTACCCTTAAGCTTACCCTTACCCTACCTTACCCTTACCCTTACCCTTACCCTTACCCTACCCTTACCCTTACCCTTACCCTTACCCTTACCCTTACCCTTGCTTTTACCCTTAAGCTTACCCTTACCCTTACCCTTACTCTTACCCTTACCCTTACCCTTACCCTTGCTTTTACCCTTAAGCTTACCCTTACCCTTACCTTTACCCTTACCCTTACCCTTACCCTTACCCTTACCCTTACCCTTACCCTTACCCTTACCCTTACCCTTACCCTTACCCTTACCCTTGCTTTTACCCTTAGGCTTACCCTTACCTTTAGCCTTACCCTTACCCTTACCCTTACCCTCACCCTTACCCTTACCCTTACCCTTACCCTTACCCTTACCCTTGCTTTTACCCTTAAGCTTACCCTTACCCTTACCCTTAGCCTTACCCTTACCCTTACCCTTACCCTTACCCTTACCCTTGCTTTTACCCTTAAGCTTACCCTTACCCTTACCCTTACCCTTACACTTACCCTTGCTTTTACCCTTAGGCTTACCCTTACCCTTACCCTTACCCTTACCCTTAAGCTTACCCTTACCCTTAACCTTACCCTTACCCTTACCCTTACCCTTACCCTTACCCTTACCCTTACCCTTACCCTTGCTTTTACCCTTAAGCTTACCCTTACCCTTACCCTTACCCTTACCCTTACCCTTACCCTTACCCTTACCCTTACCCTTACCCTTGCTTTGACCCTTAGGCTTACCCTTACCTTTACCCTTACCCTTACCCTTACCCTTACCCTTACCCTTACCCTTACCCTTACCCTTACCCTTGCTTTTACCCTTAAGCTTACCCTTACCCTTACCCTTACCCTTACCCTTACCCTTACCCTTACCCTTGCTTTTACCCTTAAGCTTACCCTTACCCTTACCCTTACCCTTACCCTTACCCTTGCTTTTACCCTTAGGCTTACCCTTACCCTTACCCTTACCCTTGCTTTTACCCTTAAGCTTACCCTCACCCTTACCCTTACCCTTACCCTTACCCTTACCCTTACCCTTACCCTTACCCTTACCCTTACCCTTACCCTTACCCTTACCCTTACCCTTACCCTTACCCTTACCCTTACCCTTACCCTTACCCTTGCTTTTACCCTTAGGCTTAACCTTACCTTTACCCTTACCCTTACCCTTACCCTTACCCTTACCCTTACCCTTACCCTTACCCTTACCCTTACCCTTACCCTTACCCTTACCCTTACCCTTGCTTTTACCCTTAAGCTTACCCTTACCCTTACCCTTACCCTTACCCTTACCCTTACCCTTACCCTTGCTTTTACCCTTTAGCTTACCCTTACCCTTACCCTTACCCTTACCCTCACCCTTACCCTTACCCTTACCCTTGCTTATACCCTTAAGCTTACCCTTACCCTTACCCTTACCCTTACCCTTACCATTACCCTTACCCTTACCCTTACCCTTACCCTTACCCTTACCCTTACCCTTGCTTTTACCCTTAGGCTTACCCTTACCTTTACCCTTACCCTTACCCTTACCCTTACCCTTACCCTTACCCTTACCCTTGCTTTTACCCTTAAGCTTACCCTTACCCTTACCCTTACCCTTACCCTTACCCTAACCCTTACCCTTGCTTTTACCCTTAAGCTTACCCTTACCCTTACCCTTACCCTTACCCTTACCCTTACCCTTACCCTTGCTTTTACCCTTAAGCTTACCCTTACCCTTACCCTTACCCTTACCCTTACCCTTACCCTTACCCTTATCCTTACCCTTGCTTTTACCCTTAAGCTTACCCTTACCCTTACCCTTACCCTTACCCTTACCCTTACCCTTACCCTTACCCTTACCCTTACCCTTGCTTTTACTCTTAGGCTTACCCTTACCTTTACCCTTACCCTTACCCTTACCCTTACCCTCACCCTTACCCTTACCCTTGCTTTTACCCTTAAGCTTACCCTTACCCTTACCCTTACCCTTACCCTTACCCTTGCTTTTACCCTTAAGCTTACCCTTACCCTTACCCTTAACCTTACCCTTACCCTTGCTTTTACCCTTAGGCTTACCCTTACCCTTACCCTTACCCTTACCCTTGCTTTTACCCTTAAGCTTACCCTTACCCTTACCCTTACTCTTACCCTTACCCTTACCCTTACCCTTACCCTTACCCTTACCCTTACCCTTACCCTTACCCTTACCCTTGCTTTTACCCTTAGGCTTACCCTTACCTTTACCCTTACCCTAACCCTTACCCTTACCCTTACCCTTACCCTTACCCTTGCTTTTACCCTTAAGCTTACCCTTACCCTTACCCTTACCCTTACCCTTACCCTTACCCTTACCCTTACCCTTACCCTTACCCTTACCCTTACCCTTGATTTTACCCTTAAGCTTACCCTTACCCTTACCCTTAACCTTACCCTTACCCTTACCCTTACCCTTACCCTTACCCTTACCCTTACCCTTACCCTTACCCTTACCCTTGCTTTTACCCTTAAGCTTACCCTTACCCCTACCCTTACCCTTACCCTTACCCTTACCCTTACCCTTACCCTTACCCTTACCCTTGCTTTTACCCTTAGGCTTACCCTTACCTTTACCCTTACCCTTACCCTTACCCTTACCCTTACCCTTACCCTTGCTTTTACCCTTAAGCTTACCCTTACCCTTACCCTTACCCTTAAGCTTACCCTTACCCTTACCCTTACCCTTACCCTTACCCTTACCCTTACCCTTACCCTTACCCTTACCCTTACCCTTGCTTTTACCCTTAAGCTTACCCTTACCCTTACCCTTACCCTTACCCTTACCCTTGCTTTTACCCTTAAGCTTACCCTTACCCTTACCCTTACCCTTAAGCTTACCCTTACCCTTACCCTTACCCTTACCCTTACCCTTACCCTTACCCTTACCCTTACCCTCACCCTTACCCTTACCCTTACCCTTACCCTTACCCTTACCCTTACCCTTACCCTTACCCTTGCTTTTACCCTTAAGCTTACCCTTACCCTTACCCTTACCCTTACCCTTAAGCTTACCCTTACCCTTACCCTTACCCTTACCCTTACCCTTAACCTTACCCTTGCTTTTACCCTTAAGCTTACCCTTACCCTTACCCTTACCCTTACCCTTAAGCTTACCCTTACCCTTACCCTTACCCTTACCCTTACCCTTGCTTTTACCCTTAAGCTTACCCTTACCCTTACCCTTACCCTTACCCTTACCCTTAAGCTTACCCTTACCCTTACCCTTACCCTTACCCTTACCCTTACCCTTACCCTTACCCTTACCCTTGCTTTTACCCTTAAGCTTACCCTTACCCTTACCCTTACCCTTACCCTTGCTTTTACCCTTAAGCTTACCCTTAACCTTACCCTTACCCTTAAGCTTACCCTTACCCTTACCCTTACCCTTACCCTTACCCTTACCCTTACCCTTACCCTTACCCTTACCCTTACCCTTGCTTTTACCCTTAAGCTTACCCTTACCCCTACCCTTACCCTTACCCTTACCCTTACCCTTACCCTTAACCTTACCCTTACCCTTACCCTTACCCTTACCCTTACCCTTACCCTTACCCTTGCTTTTACCCTTAGGCTTACCCTTACCTTTACCCTTACCCTTACCTTTACCCTTACCCTTACCCTTACCCTTACCCTTGCTTTTACCCTTGAGCTTACCCTTACCCTTACCCTTACCCTTACCCTTACCCTTACCCTTACCCTTACCCTTGCTTTTACCCTTAAGCTTACCCTTACCCTTACCCTTACCCTTACCCTAACCCTTACCCTTACCCTTACCCTTACCCTTACCCTTGCTTTTACCCTTAGGCTTACCCTTACCTTTACCCTTACCCTTACCTTTACCCTTACCCTTACCCTTACCCTTACCCTTGCTTTTACCCTTGAGCTTACCCTTACCCTTACCCTTACCTTTACCCTTACCCTTACCCTTACCCTTACCCTTACCCTAACCCTTACCCTTACCCTTACCCTTACCCTTACCCCTGCTTTTACCCTTAGGCTTACCCTTACCTTTACCCTTACCCTTACCCTTACCCTTACCCTTACCCTTGCTTTTACCCTTAAGCTTACCCTTACCCTTACCCTTACCCTTACCCTTACCCTTACCCTTGCTTTTACCCTTAAGCTTACCCTTACCCTTACCCTTACCCTTACCCTTACCCTTACCCTTACCCTTACCCTCACCCTTGCTTTTACCCTTAAGCTTACCCTTACCCTTACCCTTACCCTTACCCTTACCCTTGCTTTTACCCTTAAGCTTACACTTACCCTTACCCTTACCCTTACCCTTACCCTTGCTTTTACCCTTAGGCTTACCCTTACCCTTACCCTTACCCTTACCCTTGCTTTTACCCTTAAGCTTACCCTTACCCTTACCCTTACCCTTACTCTTACCCTTACCCTTACCCTTACCCTTACCCTTGCTTTTACCCTTAGGCTTACCCTTACCTTTACCCTTACCCTTACCCTTACCCTTACCCTTACCCTTACCCTTACCCTTACCCTTGCTTTTACTCTTAAGCTAACCCTTACCCTTACCCTTACCCTTACCCTTACCCTTAACCTTACCCTTACCCTTGCTTTTACCCTTAAGCTCACCCTTACCCTTACCCTTACCCTTACCCTTACACTTACCCTTACCCTGACCCTTACCCTTGCTTTTACCCTTAAGCTTATCCTTACCCTTACCCTCACCCTTACCCTTAAGCTTACCCTTACCCTTACACTTACCCTTACCCTTACCCTTACCCTTACCCTTACCCTTGCTTTTACCCTTAAGCTTACCCTTACCCTTACCCTTACCCTTACCCTTACCCTTGCTTTTACCCTTAAGCTTACCCTTACCCTTACCCTTACCCTTAAGCTTACCCTTACCCTTACCCTTACCCTTACCCTTACCCTTACCCTTACCCTTACCCTTACCCTTACCCTTACCCTTACCCTTGCTTTTACCCTTAAGCTTACCCTTACCCTTACCCTTACCCTTACCCTTACCCTAACCCTTACCCTTAACCTCACCCTTACCCTTACCCTTACCCTTACCCTTGCTTTTACCCTTAGTCTTACCCTTACCTTTACCCTTACCATTACCCTTACCCTTACCCTTACCCTTACCCTTACCCTTACCCTTGCTTTTACCCTTAAGCTTACCCTTACCCTTACCCTTACCCTTACCCTTACCCTTACCCTTACCCTTACCCTTACCCTTACCCTTACCCTTGCTTTTACCCTTAAGCTTACCCTTACCCTTACCCTTACTCTTACCCTTACCCTTACCCTTACCCTTGCTTTTACCCTTAAGCTTACCCTTACCCTTACCTTTACCCTTACCCTTACCCTTACCCTTACCCTTACCCTTACCCTTACCCTTACCCTTACCCTTACCCTTACCCTTACCCTTACCCTTACCCTTACCCTTGCTTTTACCCTTAGGCTTACCCTTACCTTTAGCCTTACCCTAACCCTTACCCTTACCCTTACCCTTACCCTTACCCTTGCTTTTACCCTTAAGCTTACCCTAACCTTTACCCTTAGCCTTACCCTTACCCTTACCCTTACCCTTACCCTTGCTTTTACCCTTAAGCTTACCCTTACCCTTACCCTTACCCTTACACTTACCCTTGCTTTTACCCTTAGGCTTACCCTTACCCTTACCCTTACCCTTACCCTTAAGCTTACCCTTACCCTTACCCTTACCCTTACCCTTACCCTTACCCTTACCCTTACCCTTACCCTTGCTTTTACCCTTAAGCTTACCCTTACCCTTACCCTTACCCTTACCCTTACCCTTACCCTTACCCTTACCCTTACCCTTACCCTTGCTTTGACCCTTAGGCTTACCCTTACCTTTACCCTTACCCTTACCCTTACCCTTACCCTTACCCTTACCCTTACCCTTACCCTTACCCTTACCCTTGCTTTTACCCTTAAGCTTACCCTTACCCTTACCCTTACCCTTACCCTTACCCTTACCCTTACCCTTACCCTTGCTTTTACCCTTAAGCTTACCCTTACCCTTACCCTTACCCTTACCCTTACCCTTGCTTTTACCCTTAGGCTTACATTTACCCTTACCCTTACCCTTGCTTTTACCCTTAAGCTTACCCTTACCCTTACCCTTACCCTTACCCTTACCCTTACCCTTACCCTTACCCTCACCCTTACCCTTACCCTTACCCTTACCCTTACCCTTACCCTTACCCTTGCTTTTACCCTTAGGCTTAACCTTACCTTTACCCTTACCCTTACCCTTACCCTTACCCTTACCCTTACCCTTACCCTTACCCTTACCCTTACCCTTACCCTTACCCTTACCCTTGCTTTTACCCTTAAGCTTACCCTTACCCTTACCCTTACCCTTACCCTTACCCTTACCCTTACCCTTACCCTTGCTTTTACCCTTAAGCTTAGCCTTACCCTTACCCTTACCCTTACCCTCACCCTTACCCTTACCCTTACCCTTGCTTATACCCTTAAGCTTACCCTTACCCTTACCCTTACCCTTACCCTTACCCTTACCCTTACCCTTACCCTTACCCTTACCCTTACCCTTACCCTTACCCTTACCCTTACCCTTACCCTTGCTTTTACCCTTAAGCTTACCCTTACCCTTACCCTTACCCTTACCCTTAAGCTTACCCTTACCCTTACCCTTACCCTTACCCTTACCCTCACCCTTACCCTTACCCTTACACTTACCCTTACCCTTACCCTTACCCTTACCCTTGCTTTTACCCTTAAGCTTACCCTTACCCTTACCCTTACCCTTGCTTTTACCCTTAAGCTTACCCTTACCCTTACCCTTACCCTTACCCTTAAGCTTTCCCTTACCCTTACCCTTACCCTTACCCTTACCCTTACCCTTACCCTTACCCTTACCCTTACCCTTGCTTTTACCCTTAAGCTTACCCTTACCCTTACCCTTACCCTTACCCTTAAGCTTACCCTTACCCTTACCCTTACCCTTACCCTCACCCTTACCCTTACCCTTGCTTTTACCCTTAAGCGTACCCTTACCCTTACCCTTACCCTTACCCTTAAGCTTACCCTTACCCTTACCCTTACCCTTACCCTTACCCTTACCCTTGCTTTTACCCTTAAGCTTACCCTTACCCTTACCCTTACCCTTACCCTTAAGCTTACCCTTACCCTTACCCTTACCCTTACCCTTACCCTTACCCTTACCCTTACCCTTACCCTTACCCTTGCTTTTACCCTTTAGCTTACCCTTACCCTTACCCTTACCCTTACCCTTGCTTTTACCCTTAAGCTTACCCTTACCCTTACCCTTACCCTTACCCTTAAGCTTACCCTTACCCTTACCCTTACCCTTACCCTTACCCTTACCCTTACCCTTACCCTTACCCTTACCCTTACCCTTACCCTTACCCTTACCCTTGCTTTTACCCTTAGGCTTACCCTTACCCTTACCCTTAACCTTACCCTTACCCTTACTCTTACCCTTACCCTTACCCTTACCCTTGCTTTTACCCTTAGGCTTACCCTTACCTTTACCCTTACCCTTACCCTTACCCTTACCCTTACCCTTACCCTTACCCTTACATTTACCCTTACCCTTGCTTTTACCCTTAAGCTTACCCTTACCCTTACCCTTACCCTTACCCTTACCCTTACCCTTACTCTTGCTTTTACCCTTAAGCTTACCCTTACCCTTACCCTTACCCTTACCCTTACCCTTGCCCTTACCCTTAGGCTTACCCTTACCCTTTCCCTTACCCTCACCCTTGCTTTTACCCTTAAGCTTACCCTTACCCTTACCTTTACCCTTACCCTTACCCTTACCCTTACCCTTACCCTTACCCTTACCCTTACCCTTACCCTTACCCTTACCCTTACCCTAACCCTTACCCTTACCCTTACCCTTACCCTTACCCTTGCTTTTACCCTTAGGCTTACCCTTACCTTTACCCTTACCCTTACCCTTACCCTTACCCTTACCCTTGCTTTTACCCTAAAGCTTACCCTTACCCTTACCCTTACCCTTACCCTTACCCTTGCTTTTACCCTTAAGCTTACCCTTACCCTTACCCTTACCCTTACCCTTACCCTTACCCTTACCCTTACCCTTACCCTCACCCTTGCTTTTACCCTTAAGCTTACCCTTACCCTTACCCTTACCCTTACCCTTACCCTTACCCTTGCTTTTACCCTTAAGCTTACACTTACCCTTACCCTTACCCTTACCCTTACCCTTGCTTTTACCCTTAGGCTTACCCTTACCCTTACCCTTACCCTTACCCTTGCTTTTACCCTTAAGCTTACCCTTACCCTTACCCTTACCCTTACTCTTACCCTTACCCTTACCCTAACCCTTACCCTTGCTTTTACCCTTAGGCTTACCCTTACCTTTACCCTTACCCTTACCCTTACCCTTACCCTTACCCTTACCCTTACCCTTACCCTTACCCTTACCCTTGCTTTTACCCTTAAGCTAACCCTTACCCTTACCCTTACCCTTACCCTTACCCTTAACCTTACCCTTACCCTTGCTTTTACCCTTAAGCTCACCCTTACCCTTACCCTTACCCTTACCCTTACACTTACCCTTACCCTGACCCTTACCCTTGCTTTTACCCTTAAGCTTACCCTTACCCTTACCCTCACCCTTACCCTCAAGCTTACCATTACCCTTACCCTTACCCTTACCCTTACCCTTACCCTTACCCTTGCTTTTACCCTTAAGCTTACCCTTACCCTTACCCTTACCCTTACCCTTACCCTTGCTTTTACCCTTAAGCTTACCCTTACCCTTACCCTTACCCTTACCCTTAAGCTTACCCTTACCCTTACCCTTACCCTTACCCTTACCCTTACCCTTACCCTTGCTTTTACCCTTAAGCTTACCCTTACCCTTACCCTTACCCTTACCCTTACCCTAACCCTTACCCTTAACCTCACCCTTACCCTTACCCTTACCCTTACCCTTGCTTTTACCCTTACCTTTACCGTTACCATTACCCTTACCCTTACCCTTACCCTTACCCTTACCCTTACCCTTGCTTTTACCCTTAAGCTTACCCTTACCCTTACCCTTACCCTTACCCTTACCCTTACCCTTACCCTTACCCTTACCCTTACCCTTACCCTTGCTTTTACCCTTAAGCTTACCCTTACCCTTACCCTTACCCTTACCCTTACCCTTACCCTTACCCTTACCCTTACCCTTACCCTTACCCTTACCCTTACCCTTACCCTTACCCTTGCTTTAACCCTTAAGCTTACCCTTACCCTTACCCTTACTCTTACCCTTACCCTTACCCTTACCCTTGCTTTTACCCTTAAGCTTACCCTTACCCTTACCTTTACCCTTACCCTTACCCTTACCCTTACCCTTACCCTTACCCTTACCCTTACCCTTACCCTTACCCTTACCCTTACCCTTACCCTTACCCTTGCTTTTACCCTTAGGCTTACCCTTACCTTTAGCCTTACCCTTACCCTTACCCTTACCCTCACCCTTACCCTTACCCTTACCCTTACCCTTACCCTTAGCCTTACCCTTACCCTTACCCTTACCCTTACCCTTACCCTTGCTTTTACCCTTAAGCTTACCCTTACCCTTACCCTTACCCTTACACTTACCCTTGCTTTTACCCTTAGGCTTACCCTTACCCTTACCCTTACCCTTACCCTTAAGCTTACCCTTACCCTTAACCTTACCCTTACCCTTACCCTTACCCTTACCCTTACCCTTACCCTTACCCTTACCCTTGCTTTTACCCTTAAGCTTACCCTTACCCTTACCCTTACCCTTACCCTTACCCTTACCCTTACCCTTACCCTTACCCTTGCTTTGACCCTTAGGCTTACCCTTACCTTTACCCTTACCCTTACCCTTACCCTTACCCTTACCCTTACCCTCACCCTTACCCTTACCCTTGCTTTTACCCTTAAGCTTACCCTTACCCTTACCCTTACCCTTACCCTTACCCTTACCCTTACCCTTGCTTTTACCCTTAAGCTTACCCTTACCCTTACCCTTACCCTTACCCTTACCCTTGCTTTTACCCTTAGGCTTACCCTTACCCTTACCCTTACCCTTGCTTTTACCCTTAAGCTTACCCTCACCCTTACCCTTACCCTTACCCTTACCCTTACCCTTACCCTTACCCTTACCCTTACCCTTACCCTTACCCTTACCCTTACCCTTACCCTTACCCTTACCCTTACCCTTACCCTTACCCTTGCTTTTACCCTTAGGCTTAACCTTACCTTTACCCTTACCCTTACCCTTACCCTTACCCTTACCCTTACCCTTACCCTTACCCTTACCCTTACCCTTACCCTTACCCTTACCCTTGCTTTTACCCTTAAGCTTACCCTTACCCTTACCCTTACCCTTACCCTTACCCTTACCCTTACCCTTGCTTTTACCCTTTAGCTTACCCTTACCCTTACCCTTACCCTTACCCTCACCCTTACCCTTACCCTTACCCTTGCTTATACCCTTAAGCATACCCTTACCCTTACCCTTACCCTTACCCTTACCATTACCCTTACCCTTACCCTTACCCTTACCCTTACCCTTACCCTTACCCTTGCTTTTACCCTTAGGCTTACACTTACCTTTACCCTTACCCTTACCCTTACCCTTACCCTTACCCTTACCCTTACCCTTGCTCTTACCCTTAAGCTTACCCTTACCCTTACCCTTACCCTTACCCTTACCCTAACCCTTACCCTTGCTTTTACCCTTAAGCTTACCCTTACCCTTACCCTTACCCTTACCCTTACCCTTAACCTTACCCTTGCTTTTACCCTTAAGCTTACCCTTACCCTTACCCTTACCCTTACCCTTACCCTTACCCTTACCCTTATCCTTACCCTTGCTTTTACCCTTAAGCTTACCCTTACCCTTACCCTTACCCTTACCCTTACCCTTACCCTTACCCTTACCCTTACCCTTACCCTTGCTTTTACTCTTAGGCTTACCCTTACCTTTACCCTTACCCTTACCCTTACCCTTACCCTCACCCTTACCCTTACCCTTGCTTTTACCCTTAAGCTTACCCTTACCCTTACCCTTACCCTTACCCTTACCCTTGCTTTTACCCTTAAGCTTACCCTTACCCTTACCCTTAACCTTACCCTTACCCTTGCTTTTACCCTTAGGCTTACCCTTACCCTTACCCTTACCCTTACCCTTGCTTTTACCCTTAAGCTTACCCTTACCCTTACCCTTACTCTTACCCTTACCCTTAACCTTACCCTTACCCTTACCCTTACCCTTACCCTTACCCTTACCCTTACCCTTGCTTTTACCCTTAGGCTTACCCTTACCTTTACCCTTACCCTAACCCTTACCCTTACCCTTACCCTTACCCTTACCCTTGCTTTTACCCTTAAGCTTACCCTTACCCTTACCCTTACCCTTACCCTTACCCTTACCCTTACCCTTACCCTTACCCTTACCCTTACCCTTACCCTTGATTTTACCCTTAAGCTTACCCTTACCCTTACCCTTAACCTTACCCTTACCCTTACCCTTACCCTTACCCTTACCCTTACCCTTACCCTTACCCTTACCCTTACCCTTGCTTTTACCCTTAAGCTTACCCTTACCCCTACCCTTACCCTTACCCTTACCCTTACCCTTACCCTTACCCTTACCCTTACCCTTGCTTTTACCCTTAGGCTTACCCTTACCTTTACCCTTACCCTTACCCTTACCCTTACCCTTACCCTTACCCTTGCTTTTACCCTTAAGCTTACCCTTACCCTTACCCTTACCCTTAAGCTTACCCTTACCCTTACCCTTACCCTTACCCTTACCCTTACCCTTACCCTTACCCTTACCCTTACCCTTACCCTTACCCTTGCTTTTACCCTTAAGCTTACCCTTACCCTTACCCTTACCCTTACCCTTACCCTTGCTTTTACCCTTAAGCTTACCCTTACCCTTACCCTTACCCTTAAGCTTACCCTTACCCTTACCCTTACCCTTACCCTTACCCTTACCCTTACCCTTACCCTTACCCTTACCCTTACCCTTACCCTTACCCTTACCCTTACCCTTACCCTTACCCTTACCCTTACCCTTGCTTTTACCCTTAAGCTTACCCTTACCCTTACCCTTACCCTTACCCTTAAGCTTACCCTTACCCTTACCCTTACCCTTACCCTTACCCTTAACCTTACCCTTGCTTTTACCCTTAAGCTTACCCTTACCCTTACCCTTACCCTTACCCTTAAGCTTACCCTTACCCTTACCCTTACCCTTACCCTTACCCTTGCTTTTACCCTTAAGCTTACCCTTACCCTTACCCTTACCCTTACCCTTAAGCTTACCCTTACCCTTACCCTTACCCTTACCCTTACCCTTACCCTTACCCTTACCCTTACCCTTGCTTTTACCCTTAAGCTTACCCTTACCCTTACCCTTACCCTTACCCTTGCTTTTACCCTTAAGCTTACCCTTAACCTTACCCTTACCCTTAAGCTTACCCTTACCCTTACCCTTACCCTTACCCTTACCCTTACCCTTACCCTTACCCTTACCCTTACCCTTACCCTTACCCTTGCTTTTACCCTTAAGCTTACCCTTACCCTTACCCTTACCCTTACCCTTACCCTTACCCTTACCCTTACCCTTACCCTTACCCTTACCCTTACCCTTACCCTTACCCTTACCCTTACCCTTACCCTTGCTTTTACCCTTAGGCTTACCCTTACCTTTACCCTTACCCTTACCTTTACCCTTACTCTTACCCTTACCCTTACCCTTGCTTTTACCCTTGAGCTTACCCTTACCCTTACCCTTACCCTTACCCTTACCCTTACCCTTACCCTTACCCTTGCTTTTACCCTTAAGCTTACCCTTACCCTTACCCTTACCCTTACCCTAACCCTTACCCTCACCCTTACCCTTACCCTTACCCTTGCTTTTACCCTTAGGCTTACCCTTACCTTTACCCTTACCCTTACCTTTACCCTTACCCTTACCCTTACCCTTACCCTTGCTTTTACCCTTGAGCTTACCCTTACCCTTACCCTTACCTTTACCCTTACCCTTACCCTTACCCTTACCCTTACCCTAACCCTTACCCTTACCCTTACCCTTACCCTTACCCCTGCTTTTACCCTTAGGCTTACCCTTACCTTTACCCTTACCCTTACCCTTACCCTTACCCTTACCCTTACCCTTGCTTTTACCCTTAAGCTTACCCTTACCCTTACCCTTACCCTTACCCTTACCCTTACCCTTGCTTTTACCCTTAAGCTTACCCTTACCCTTACCCTTACCCTTACCCTTACCCTTACCCTTACCCTTACCCTTACCCTCACCCTTGCTTTTACCCTTAAGCTTACCCTTACCCTTACCCTTACCCTTACCCTTACCCTTGCTTTTACCCTTAAGCTTACACTTACCCTTACCCTTACCCTTACCCTTACCCTTGCTTTTACCCTTAGGCTTACCCTTACCCTTACCCTTACCCTTACCCTTGCTTTTACCCTTAAGCTTACCCTTACCCTTACCCTTACCCTTACTCTTACCCTTACCCTTACCCTTACCCTTACCCTTGCTTTTACCCTTAGGCTTACCCTTACCTTTACCCTTACCCTTACCCTTACCCTTACCCTTACCCTTACCCTTACCCTTACCCTTACCCTTACCCTTGCTTTTACTCTTAAGCTAACCCTTACCCTTACCCTTACCCTTACCCTTACCCTTAACCTTACCCTTACCCTTGCTTTTACCCTTAAGCTCACCCTTACCCTTACCCTTACCCTTACCCTTACACTTACCCTTACCCTGACCCTTACCCTTGCTTTTACCCTTAAGCTTATCCTTACCCTTACCCTCACCCTTACCCTTAAGCTTACCCTTACCCTTACACTTACCCTTACCCTTACCCTTACCCTTACCCTTACCCTTGCTTTTACCCTTAAGCTTACCCTTACCCTTACCCTTACCCTTACCCTTACCCTTGCTTTTACCCTTAAGCTTACCCTTACCCTTACCCTTACCCTTAAGCTTACCCTTACCCTTACCCTTACCCTTACCCTTACCCTTACCCTTACCCTTACCCTTACCCTTACCCTTACCCTTACCCTTGCTTTTACCCTTAAGCTTACCCTTACCCTTACCCTTACCCTTACCCTTACCCTAACCCTTACCCTTAACCTCACCCTTACCCTTACCCTTACCCTTACCCTTGCTTTTACCCTTAGTCTTACCCTTACCTTTACCCTTACCATTACCCTTACCCTTACCCTTACCCTTACCCTTACCCTTACCCTTGCTTTTACCCTTAAGCTTACCCTTACCCTTACCCTTACCCTTACCCTTACCCTTACCCTTACCCTTACCCTTACCCTTACCCTTACCCTTGCTTTTACCCTTAAGCTTACCCTTACCCTTACCCTTACTCTTACCCTTACCCTTACCCTTACCCTTGCTTTTACCCTTAAGCTTACCCTTACCCTTACCTTTACCCTTACCCTTACCCTTACCCTTACCCTTACCCTTACCCTTACCCTTACCCTTACCCTTACCCTTACCCTTACCCTTACCCTTACCCTTGCTTTTACCCTTAGGCTTACCCTTACCTTTAGCCTTACCCTTACCCTTACCCTTACCCTTACCCTTACCCTTACCCTTGCTTTTACCCTTAAGCTTACCCTAACCTTTACCCTTATCCTTACCCTTACCCTTACCCTTACCCTTACCCTTACCCTTGCTTTTACCCTTAGGCTTACCCTTACCTTTAGCCTTACCCTTACCCTTACCCTTACCCTTACCCTTACCCTTACCCTTGCTTTTACCCTTAAGCTTACCCTTACCCTTACCCTTACCCTTACCCTTACCCTTACCCTTACCCTTACCCTTACCCTTACCCTTGCTTTGACCCTTAGGCTTACCCTTACCTTTACCCTTACCCTTACCCTTACCCTTACCCTTACCCTTACCCTTACCCTTACCCTTACCCTTACCCTTGCTTTTACCCTTAAGCTTACCCTTACCCTTACCCTTACCCTTACCCTTACCCTTACCCTTACCCTTACCCTTGCTTTTACCCTTAAGCTTACCCTTACCCTTACCCTTACCCTTACCCTTACCCTTGCTTTTACCCTTAGGCTTACATTTACCCTTACCCTTACCCTTGCTTTTACCCTTAAGCTTACCCTTACCCTTACCCTTACCCTTACCCTTACCCTTACCCTTACCCTTACCCTCACCCTTACCCTTACCCTTACCCTTACCCTTACCCTTACCCTTACCCTTGCTTTTACCCTTAGGCTTAACCTTACCTTTACCCTTACCCTTACCCTTACCCTTACCCTTACCCTTACCCTTACCCTTACCCTTACCCTTACCCTTACCCTTACCCTTACCCTTGCTTTTACCCTTAAGCTTACCCTTACCCTTACCCTTACCCTTACCCTTACCCTTACCCTTACCCTTACCCTTGCTTTTACCCTTAAGCTTAGCCTTACCCTAACCCTTACCCTTACCCTCACCCTTACCCTTACCCTTACCCTTGCTTATACCCTTAAGCTTACCCTTACCCTTACCCTTACCCTTACCCTTACCCTTACCCTTACCCTTACCCTTACCCTTACCCTTACCCTTACCCTTACCCTTACCCTTACCCTTGCTTTTACCCTTAGGCTTACCCTTACCTTTACCCTTACCCTTACCCTTACCCTTACCCTTACCCTTACCCTTACCCTTGCTTTTACCCGTAAGCTTACCCTTACCCTTACCCTTACCCTTACCCTTACCCTAACCCTTACCCTTGCTTTTACCCTTAAGCTTACCCTTACCCTTACCCTTACCCTTACCCTTACCCTTACCCTTACCCTTACCCTTGCTTTTACCCTTAAGCTTACCCTTACCCTTACCCTTACCCTTACCCTTACCCTTACCCTTACCCTTACCCTTATCCTTACCCTTGCTTTTACCCTTAAGCTTACCCTTACCCTTACCCTTACCCTTACCCTTACCCTTACCCTTACCCTTACCCTTGCTTTTACTCTTAGGCTTACCCTTACCTTTACCCTTACCCTTACCCTTACCCTTACCCTCACCCTTACCCTTACCCTTGCTTTTACCCTTAAGCTTACCCTTACCCTTACCCTTACCCTTACCCTTACCCTTGCTTTTACCCTTAAGCTTACCCTTACCCTTACCCTTAACCTTACCCTTACCCTTGCTTTTACCCTTAGGCTTACCCTTACCCTTACCCTTACCCTTACCCTTGCTTTTACCCTTAAGCTTACCCTTACCCTTACCCTTACTCTTACCCTTACCCTTACCCTTACCCTTACCCTTACCCTTACCCTTACCCTTACCCTTACCCTTGCTTTTACCCTTAGGCTTACCCTTACCTTTACCCTTACCCTAACCCTTACCCTTACCCTTACCCTTACCCTTACCCTTGCTTTTACCCTTAAGCTTACCCTTACCCTTACCCTTACCCTTACCCTTACCCTTACCCTTACCCTTACCCTTACCCTTACCCTTACCCTTACCCTTACCCTTACCCTTACCCTTACCCTTACCCTTACCCTTACCCTTACCCTTGCTTTTACCCTTAAGCTTACCCTTACCCTTACCCTTAACCTTACCCTTACCCTTACCCTTACCCTTACCCTTACCCTTACCCTTACCCTTACCCTTACCCTTGCTTTTACCCTTAAGCTTACCCTTACCCCTACCCTTACCCTTACCCTTACCCTTACCCTTATCCTTACCCTTACCCTTACCCTTGCTTTTACCCTTAGGCTTACCCTTACCTTTACCCTTACCCTTACCCTTACCCTTACCCTTACCCTTGCTTTTACCCTTAAGCTTACCCTTACCCTTACCCTTACCCTTAAGCTTACCCTTACCCTTACCCTTACCCTTACCCTTACCCTTACCCTTACCCTTACCCTTACCCTTACCCTTGCTTTTACCCTTAAGCTTACCCTTACCCTTACCCTTACCCTTACCCTTACCCTTGCTTTTACCCTTAAGCTTACCCTTACCCTTACCCTTACCCTTAAGCTTACCCTTACCCTTACCCTTACCCTTACCCTTACCCTTACCCTTACCCTTACCCTTACCCTTACCCTTACCCTTACCCTTACCCTTACCCTTACCCTTACCCTTGCTTTTACCCTTAAGCTTACCCTTACCCTTACCCTTACCCTTACCCTTAAGCTTACCCTTACCCTTACCCTTACCCTTACCCTTACCCTTAACCTTACCCTTGCTTTTACCCTTAAGCTTACCCTTACCCTTACCCTTACCCTTACCCTTAAGCTTACCCTTACCCTTACCCTTACCATTACCCTTACCCTTGCTTTTACCCTTAAGCTTACCCTTACCCCTACCCTTACCCTTACCCTTAAGCTTACCCTTACCCTTACCCTTACCCTTACCCTTAACCTTACCCTTACCCTTACCCTTGCTTTTACCCTTAAGCTTACCCTTACCCTTACCCTTACCCTTACCCTTGCTTTTACCCTTAAGCTTACCCTTACCCTTACCCTTACCCTTAAGCTTACCCTTACCCTTACCCTTACCCTTACCCTTACCCTTACCCTTACCCTTACCCTTACCCTTACCCTTACCCTTACCCTTACCCTTACCCTTACCCTTGCTTTTACCCTTAAGCTCACCCTTACCCTTACCCTTACCCTTACCCTTACCCTTACCCTTACCCTTACCCTTACCCTTACTCTTACCCTTACCCTTGCTTTTACCCTTAAGCTTACCCTTACCCTTACCCTTACACTTACCCTTAAGCTTACCCTTACCCTTACCCTTACCCTTACCCTTACCCTTGCTTTTACCCTTAAGCTTACCCTCACCCTTACCCTTACCCTTACCCTTACCCTTGCTTTTACCCTTAAGCTTACCCTTACCCTTACCCTTACCCTTACCCTTAAGCTTACCCTTACCCTTACCCTTACCCTTACCCTTACCCTTACCCTTACCCTTACCCTTACCCTTACCCTTGCTTTTACCCTTAAGCTTACCCTTACCCTTACCCTTACCCTTACCCTTACCCTTACCCTTACCCTTACCCTTACCCTTACCCTTGCTTTTACCCTTAGGCTTACCCTTACCTTTACCCTTACCATTACCCTTACCCTTACCCTTACCCTTACCCTTACCCTTACCCTTACCCTTGCTTTTACCCTTAAGCTTACCCTTACCCTTACCCTTACCCTTACCCTTACCCTTACCCTTACCCTTACCCTCACCCTTACCCTTACCCTTACCCTTACCCTTACCCTTACCCTTACACTTACCCTTACCCTTACCCTTGCTTTTACCCTTAAGCTTACCCTTACCCTTACCCTTACCCTTACCCTTACCCTTACCCTTGCTTTTACCCTTAAGCTTACCCTTACCCTTACTCTTACCCCTACCCTTACCCTTACCCTTACCCTTACCCTTACCCTTACCCTTACCCTTACCCTTACCCTTACCCTTACCCTTACCCTTGCTTTTACCCTTAGGCTTACCCTCACCTTTACCCTTACCCTTACCCTTACCCTTACCCTTACCCTTACCCTTACCCTTGCTTTTACCCTTAAGCTTTCCCTTACCCTTACCCTTACCCTTACCCTTAGCCTTACCCTTACCCTTGCTTTTACCCTTAAGCTTACCCTTACCCTTACCCTTACCCTTACCCTTACCCTTGCTTTTACCCTTAGGCTTACCCTTACCCTTACCCTTACCCTTACCCTTAAGCTTACCCTTACCCTTACCCTTACCCTTACCCTTACCCTTACCCTTACCCTTACCCTTACCCTTACCCTTACCCTTACCCTTACCCTTGCTTTTACCCTTAAGCTTACCCTTACCCTTACCCTTACCCTTACCCTTACCCTTACCCTTACCCTTACCCTTACCCTTACCCTTACCCTTACCCTTACCCTTACCCTTACCCTTACCCTTACCCTTACCCTTACCCTTACTTAGGGTAAGGGTAAGGGTAAGCTTAAGGGTAAAAGCAAGGGTAAGGGTAAGGGTAAGGGTAAGGGTAAGGGTAAGGGTAAGGGTAAGGGTAAGCTTAAGGGTAAGGGTAAGGGTAAGGGTAAGGGTAAGCTTAAGGGTAAAAGCAAGGGTAAGGGTAAGGGTAAGGGTAAGGGTAAGGGTAAGCTTAAGGGTAAGGGTAAGGGTAAGGGTAAGGGTAAGCTTAAGGGTAAAAGCAAGGGTAAGGTTAAGGGTAAGGGTAAGGGTAAGGGTAAGGGTAAGGGTAAGCTTAAGGGTAAGGGTAAGGGTAAGGGTAAGGGTAAGCTTAAGGGTAAAAGCAAGGGTAAGGGTAAGGGTAAGGGTAAGGGTAAGGGTAAGGGTAAGGGTAAGGGTAAGGGTAAGGGTAAGGGTAAGCTTAAGGGTAAAAGCAAGGGTAAGGGTAAGGGTAAGGGTAAGGGTAAGGGTAAGGGTAAGGGTAAGGGTAAGGGTAAGGGTAAGGGTAAGGGTAAGCTTAAGGGTAAGGGTAAGGGTAAGGGTAAGCTTAAGGGTAAAAGCAAGGGTAAGGGTAAGGGTAAGGGTAAGGGTAAGGGTAAAGGTAAGGGTAAGCCTAAGGGTAAAAGCAAGGGTAAGGGTAAGGGTAAGGGTAAGGGTAAGGGTAAGGGTAAGGGTAAGGGTAAGGGTAAGGGTAAGGGTAAGGGTAAGCTTAAGGGTAAAAGCAAGGGTAAGGGTAAGGGTAAGGGTAAGGGTAAGGGTCAGAGTAAGGGTAAGGGTAAGGGTAAGCTTAAGGGTAAAAGCAAGGGTAAGGGTAAGAGTAAGGGTAAGGGTAAGGGTAAGGGTAAGGGTAAGGGTAAGGGTAAGGGTAAGGGTAAGGGTAAGCTTAAGGGTTAAAGCAAGGGTAAGGGTAAGGGTAAGGGTAAGGGTAAGGGTAAGGGTTAGGGTAAGGGTAAAGGTAAGGGTAAGCCTAAGGGTAAAAGCAAGGGTAAGGGTAAGGGTAAGGGTAAGGGTAAGGGTAAGGGTAAGGGTAAGGGTAAGAGTAAGGGTAAGGGTAAGGGTAAGCTTAAGGGTAAAAGCAAGGGTAAGGGTAAGGGTAAGGGTAAGGGTAAGCCTAAGGGTAAAAGCAAGGGTAAGGGTAAGGTTAAGGGTAAGGGTAAGGGTAAGCTTAAGGGTAAAAGCAAGGGTAAGGGTAAGGGTAAGGGTAAGGGTAAGGGTAAGCTTAAGGGTGAAAGCAAGGGTAAGGGTAAGGGTGAGGGTAAGGGTAAGGGTAAGGGTAAGGGTAAAGGTAAGGGTAAGCCTAAGAGTAAAAGCAAGGGTAAGGGTAAGGGTAAGGGTAAGGGTAAAGGTAAGGGTAAGGGTAAGGGTAAGGGTAAGGGTAAGGGTAAAGGTAAGGGTAAGCCTAAGAGTAAAAGCAAGGGTAATGGTAAGGGTAAGGGTAAGGGTAAGGGTAAGTGTAAGGGTAAGGGTAAGGGTAAGCTTAAGGGTAAAAGCAAGGGTGAGGGTAAGGGTAAGGGTAAGGGTAAGGGTAAGGGTAAGGGTAAGGGTAAGGGTAAGGGTAAGGGTAAGGGTAAGGGTAAGCTTAACGGTGAGGGTAAGGGTAAGGGTAAGGTAAGGGTAAGCCTAAGGGTAAAAGCAAGGGTAAGGGTAAGGGTAAGGGTAAGGGTAAGGGTAAGCTTAAGGGTAAAAGCAAGGGTAAGGGTAAGGGTAAGGGTAAGGGTAAGGGTAAGGGTAAGGGTAAGGGTAAGCTTAAGGGTAAAAGCAAGGGTAAGGGTAAGGGTAAGGGTAAGGGTAAGGGTAAGGGTAAGGGTAAAGGTAAGGGTAAGCCTAAGGGTAAAAGCAAGGGTAAGGGTAAGGGTAAGGGTAAGGGTAAGGGTAAGGGTAAGGGTAAGGGTAAGGGTAAGGGTAAGGGTAAGGGTAAGGGTAAGCTTAAGGGTAAAAGCAAGGGTAAGGGTAAGGGTAAGGGTAAGGGTAAGGGTAAGGGTAAGGGTAAGGGTAAGGGTAAGGGTAAGGGTAAGGGTAAGGGAAAGGGTAAGGGTAAGGGTAAGGGTAAGGGTAAGGGTAAGGGTAAGGGTAAGGGTAAGGGAAAGGGTAAGCTTAAGGGTAAAAGCAAGGGTGAGGGTAAGGGTAAGGGTAAGGGTAAGGGTAAGGGTAAGGGTAAGGGTAAGGGTAAGGGTAAGGGTAAGGGTAAGGGTAAGGGTAAGGGTAAGCTTAAGGGTAAAAGCAAGGGTAAGGGTAAGGGTAAGGGTAAGGGTAAGGGTAAGGGTAAGGGTAAGGGTAAAGGTAAGGGTAAGCCTAAGGGTAAAAGCAAGGGTAAGGGTAGGGGTAAGGGTAAGGGTAAGCTTAAGGGTAAAAGCAAGGGTAAGGGTAAGGGTAAGGGTAAGGGTAAAGGTAAGGGTAAGCCTAAGGGTAAAAGCAAGGGTAAGGGTAAGGGTAAGGGTAAGGGTAAGGGTAAGGGTAAGGATAAGGGTAAGGGTAAAGGTAAGGGTAAGGGTAAGGGTAAGGGTAAGGGTAAGGGTAAAAGCAAGGGTAAGGGTAAGGGTAAGGGTAAGGGTAAGGGTAAGGGTAAGGGTAAAGGTAAGGGTAAGCCTAAGGGTAAAAGCAAGGGTAAGGGCAAGGGTAAGGGTAAGGATAAGGGTAAGGGTAAGGGTAAGGGTAAGGGTAAGGGTAAGGGTAAAGGTAAGGGTAAGGGTAAGGGTAAGGGTAAGGGTAAGGGTAAGGGTAAGGGTAAGGGTAAGGGTAAGGGTAAGGGTAAGGGTAAGGGTAAGGGTAAGGGTAAGGGTAAGGGTAAGGGTAAGGGTAAGGGTAAGGGTAAGGGTAAGGGAAAGGGTAAGGGTAATGGTAAGGGTAAGGGTAAGGGTAAGGGTAAGGGTAAGGGTAAGGGTAAGGGTAAGGGTAAGGGTAAGGGTAAGGGTAAGGGTAAGGGTAAGGGTAACCTTAAGGGTAAAAGCAAGGGTAAGGGTAAGGGTAAGGGTAAGGGTAAGGGTAAGGGTAAGGGTAAGGGTAAGGGTAAGGGTAAGGGTGAGGGTAAGGGTAAGGGTAAGGGTAAGGGCAAGGGTAAGGGTAAGTCTAAGGGTAAGGGTAAGGGTAAGGGTAAGGGTAAGAGTAAGGGTAAGGGTAAGGGTAAGGGTAATGGTAAGGGTAAGGGTAAGGGTAAGGGTTAGGGTAAGGGTAAGGGTAAGAGTAAGGGTAAGGGTAAGGGTAAGGGTGAGGGTAAGGGTAAGGGTAAGGGTAAGGGTAAGGGTAAGGGTAAGGGTAAGGGTAAGGGTAAGGGTAAGTGTAAGGGTAAGGGTAAGGCTTTTACCCTTAAGCTTACCCTTACCCTTACCCTTACCCTTACCCTTACCCTTACCCTTACCCTTACCCTTACCCTTACCCTTACCCTTACCCTTACCCTTACCCTTACCCTTACCCTTACCCTTACCCTTACCCTTACCCTTACCCTTACCCTTACCCTTACCCTTACCCTTACCCTTACCCTTACCCTTACCCTTACCCTTACCCTTAACCTTACCCTTACCCTAACCCTTACCCTTGCTTTTACCCTTAGGCTTACCCTTACCTTTACCCTTACCCTTACCCTTACCCTTACCCTTACCCTTACCCTTACCCTTGCTTTTACCCTTAAGCTTACCCTTACCCTTACCCTTTCCCTTACCCTTACCCTTACCCTTACCCTTACCCTTACCCTTACCCTTATTCTTACACTTACCCTTACCCTTACCCTTACCCTTACCCTTACCCTTACCCTTACCCTTACCCTTACCCTTATCCTTGCTTTTACCCTTAAGCTTACCCTTACCCTCACCCTTACCCTTACCCTTACCCTTACCCTTACCCTTACCCTTACCCTTACCCTTACCCTTACCCTTTCCCTTACCCTTACCCTTACCCTTACCCTTACCCTTACCCTTACCCTTACCCTTACCCCTACCCTTACCCTTACCCTTACCCTTACCCTTACCCTTACCCTTACCCTTACCCTTGCTTTTACCCTTACACTTACCCTTACCCTTACCCTTACCCTTACCCTTACCCTTACCATTACCCTTACCCTTACCCTTACCCTTACCCTTACCCTTTCCCTCACCCTTACCCTTACCCTTACCCTTACCCTTACCCTTACCCTTACCCTTACCCTAACCCTTACCCTCACCCTTACCCTTACCCTTACCCTTACCCTTACCCTTACCCTTACCCTTGCCTTTACCCTTACCCTTACCCTTACCCTTACCCTTACCCTTACCCTTACCCTTACCCTTACCCTTACCCTTACCCTTACCCTTACCCTTACCCTTACCCTTACCCTTACCCTTACCCTTACCCTTACCCTTACCCTTACCCTTACCCTTACCCTTACCCTTGCTTTTACCCTTGCTTTTACCCTAACCCTTACCCTTACCCTTGCTTTTACCCTTAAGCTTACCCTTACCCTTACCCTTACCCTTGCTTTTACCCTTAAGCTTACCCTTACCCTTACCCTTACCCTTACCCTTACCCTTACCCTTACCCTTACCCTTACCCTTACCCTTACCCTTACCCTTACCCTTACCCTTACCCTTACCCTTACCCTTACCCTTACCCTTACACTTACCCTTACCCTTACCCTTACCCTTACCCTTACCCTTACCCTTACCCTTACCCTTACCCTTGCCCTTACCCTTACCCTTACCCTTACCCTTACCCTTACCCTTACCCTTACCCTTACCCTTACCCTTACCCTTACCATTACCCTTACCCTTACCCTTACCCTTACTCTTACCCTTACCCTTACCCTTACCCTTACCCTTAGACTTACCCTTACCCTTGCCCTTACCCTTACCCTTACCCTTACCCTCACCCTTACCCTTACCCTTACCCTTACCCTTACCCTTACCCTTACCCTTACCCTTACCCTTACCCTTACCCTTGCTTTTACCCTTAAGGTTACCCTTACCCTTACCCTTACCCTTACCCTTACCCTTACCCTTACCCTTACCCTTACCCTTACCCTTACCCTTACCCTTACCCTTACCATTACCCTTACCCTTTCCCTTACCCTTACCCTTACCCTTACCCTTACCCTTACCCTTACCCTTACCCTTACCCTTACCCTTACCCTTACCCTTACCCTTACCCTTACCCTTACCCTTACCCTTACCCTTACACTTACCCTTACCCTTACCCTTACCCTTACCCTTACCCTTACCCTTACCCTTACCCTTACCCTTGCCCTTACCCTTACCCTTACCCTTACCCTTACCCTTACCCTTACCCTTACCCTTGCCCTTACCCTTACCCTTACCCTTACCCTTACCCTTACCCTTACCCTTACCCTTACCCTTACCCTTACCCTTACCCTTACCCTTACCCTTACCCTTACCCTTACCCTTACCCTTACACTTACCCTTACCCTTACCCTACCTTACCCTTACCCTTACCCTTACCCTTACCCTTACCCTTACCCTTACCCTTACCCTTACCCTTACCCTTACCCTTACCCTTATTCTTACTCTCACCCTTTTACCCTTACCCTTACCCTTACCCTTACATTCACCCTTACCCTTACCCTTACCCTTGCTTTTACCATTAAGCTTACCCTTACCCTTACCCTTACCCTTGCTTTTACCCTTAAGCTTACCCTTACCCTTACCCTTACCCTCACCCTTACCCTTACCCTTACCCTTACCCTTACCCTTTCCTTACCCTTAGCCTTACCCTTACCCTTACCTTTACCCTTACCCTTACCCTTACCCTTGCTTTTACCCTTAGGCTTACCCTTACCTTTACCCTTACCCTTACCCTTACCCTTACCCTTGCTTTTTACCCTTAAGCTTACCCTTACCCTTACCCTTACCCTCACCCTTACCCTTACCCTTACCTTTACCCTTACCCTTACCCTTACCCTTACCCTTACCCTTACCCTTACCCTTACCCTTACCCTTACCCTTACCCTTACCCTTACCCTTACCCTTACCCTTACCCTTACCCTTACCCTTACCCTTACCCTTTCCCTTACCCTTACCCTTACCCTTACCCTTACCCTTACCCTTACCCTTACCCTTACCCTTACCCTTACCCTTACCCTTACCCTTACCCTTACCCTTACCCTTACCCTTACCCTTACCCTTACCCTTACCCTTACTCTTACCCTTACCCTTACCCTTACCCTTACCCTTACCCTTACCCTTACCCTTACCCTTACTCTTACCCTTACCCTTACCCTTACCCTTACCCTTACCCTTACCCTTACCCTTACCCTTACCCTTACCCTTACCCTTACCCTTACCCTTACCCTCAACCCTTACCCTTACCCTTACCCTTACCCTTACCCTTGCTTTTACCCTTAAGCTTACCCTTACCCTTACCCTTACCCTTGCTTTTACCCTTAAGCTTACCCTTACCCTTACCCTTACCCTCACCCTTACCCTTACCCTTACCCTTACCCTTACCCTTTCCCTTACCCTTACCCTTACCCTTACCCTTACCTTTACCCTTACCCTTACCCTTACCCTTACCCTTACCCTTACCCTTACCCTTACCCTTACCCTTACCCTTACCCTTACCCTTACCCTTACCCTTACCCTTACCCTTACGCTTACCCTTACCCTTACCCTTACCCTTACCCTTACCCTTACCCTTACCCTTACTCTTACCCTTACCCTTACCCTTACCCTTACCCTTACCCTTACCCTTACCCTTACCCTTACCCTTACCCTTACCCTTACCCTTACCCTTACCCTTACCCTTGCTTTTACCCTTAAGCTTACCCTTACCCTTACCCTTACCCTTACCCTTACCCTTACCCTTACCCTTACCCTTACCCTTACCCTTACCCTTACCCTTACCCTTACCCTTACCCTTACCCTTACCCTTATCTTTACCCTTACCCTTACCCTTACCCTTACCCTTACCCTTACCCTTACCCTAACCCTTACCCCTACCCTTACCCTTACCCTTACCCTTACCCTTACCCTTACCCTTACCCTTACCCTTACCCTTACCCTTACCCTTACCCTTACCCTTACCCTTATCTTTACCCTTACCCTTACCCTTACCCTTACCCTTACCCTTACCCTTACCCTTACCCTAACCCTTACCCCTACCCTTACCCTTACCCTTACCCTTACTTTTACCCTTACCCTTACCCTTACCCTTACCCTTGCTTTTACCCTTAAGCCTACCCTTACCCTTACCCTTGCTTTTACCCTTAAGCTTACCCTTACCCTTACCCTTACCCTTACCCTTACCCTTACCCTTACCTTTACCCTTACCCTTACCCTTACCCTTACCCTTACCCTGACCCTTGCCCTTACCCTTACCCTTACCCTTACCCTTACCCTTACCCTTACCCTTACCCTTACCCTTACCCTTACCCTTACCCTTACCCTTACCCTTACCCTTACCCTTACCCTTACCCTTACCCTTACCCTTACCCTTACCCTTACCCTTACCCTTACCCTTACCCTTACCCTTACCCTTACCCTTACCCTTACCCTTACCCTTACCCTTACCCTTACCCTTACCCTTACCCTTACCCTTACCCTTACCCTTACCCTTACCCTTACCCTTACCCCTTACCCTTACCCTTACCCTTACCCTTACCCTTACCCTTACCCCTTACCCTTACCCTTACCCTTACCCTTACCCTTATTCTTACTCTCACCCTTTTACCCTTACCCTTACCCTTACCCTTACCCTTACCCTTACCCTTACCCTTACCCTTACCTTTACCCTTACCCTTACCCTTACCCTTACCCTTACCCTTACCCTTACCCTTACCCTTACCCTTACCCTTACCCTTACCCTTACCCTTACCCTTACCTTTACCCTTACCCTTACCCTTAACCTTACCCTAACCCTCACCCTTACCCTTACCCTTACCCTTACCCTTATTCTTACCCTTACCCTTACCCTTACCCTTACCCTTGCTTTTACCCTTAAGCTTACCCTTACCCTTACCCTTACCCTTATTCTTACCCTTACCCTTACCCTTACCCTTACCCTTACCTTTACCCTTACCCTTATTCTTACTCTTACCCTTACCCTTACCCTTGCTTTTACCCTTAGGCTTACCCTTACCTTTACCCTTACCCTTACCCTTACCCTTACCCTTACCCTTGCTTTTACCCTTAAGCTTACCCTTACCCTTACCCTTACCCTTATTCTTACCCTTACCCTTATTCTTACCCTTACCCTTACCCTTACCCTTACCCTTACCCTTACCCTTACCCTTATTCTTACTCTTACCCTTACATTTACCCTTGCTTTTACCCTTAAGCTTACCCTTGCCCTTACCCTTACCCTTACCCTTACACTTACCCTTACCCTCACCCTTACCCTTGCTTTTACCCTTAGGCTTAAGGGTAAAAGCAAGGGTAAGGGTAAGGATAAGGGTAAGGGCAAGGGTAAGGGTAAGGGTAAGGGTAAGGGTAAGGGTAAGGCTAAGGGTAAGGGTAAGGGTAAGGGTAAGGGTAAGAATAAGGGTAAGGGTAAGGGTAAGGGTAAGCTTAAGGGTAATGGTAAGGGTAAGGGTAAGGGTAAGGGTAAGGGTAAGGGTAAGGGTAAGGGTAAGGGTAAGGGTAAGGGTAAGGGTAAGGGTAAGGGTAAGGGTAGGGGTAAGGGTAAGGGTAAGGGTAAGGGTAAGGGTAAGGGTAAAGGTAAGGGTAAGCCTAAGGGTAAAAGCAAGGGTAAGGGTAAGGGTAAGGGTAAGGGTAAGGGTAAGGGTAAAGGTAAGGGTAAGCCTAAGGGTAAAAGCAAGGGTAAGGGTAAGGGTAAGGGTAACGGTAAGGGTAAGGGTAAGGGTAAGGGTAAGGGTAAGGGTAAGGGTAAGGGTAAAGGTAAGGGTAAGGGTAAGGGTAAGGGTAAGGGTAAGGGTAAGGGTAAGGGTAAGGGTAAGGGTAAGGGTAAGGGTAAGGGTAAGGGGTAAGCTTAAGGGTAAAAGCAAGGGTAAGGGTAAGAGTAAGGGTAAGGGTAAGGGTAAGGGTAAGGGTAAGGGTAAGGGTAAGAATAAGGGTAAGGGTAAGGGTAAGGGTAAGGGTAAGGGTAAGGGTAAGGGTAAGGGTAGGGATAAGGGTAAGGGTAAGAATAAGGGTAAGGGTAAGGGTAAGGGTAA
>CAUEHS010000830.1:0-30972 GCA_958510865.1 Myrrha octodecimguttata | reverse complement strand
CCCTTGCTTTTACCCTTAGGCTTACCCTTACCCTTACCCTTACCCTTACCCTTACCCTTACCCTTACCCTTACCCTTACCCTTACCCTTACCCTTACCCTTACCCTTACCCTTACCCTTACCCTTACCCTTACCCTTACCCTCACCCTTGCTTTTACCCTTAAGCTTACCCTTACCCTTACCCTTACCCTTACCCTTACCCTTACCCTTACCCTTACCCTTACCCTTACCCTTACCCTTACCCTTACCCTTACCCTTACCCTTACCCTTACCCTTGCTTTTACCCTTAGGCTTACCCTTACCTTTACCCTTACCCTTACCCTTACCCTTACCCTTACCCTTACCCTTACCCTTGCTTTTACCCTTAAGCTTACCCTTACCCTTACCCTTACCCTTACCCTTGCTTTTACCCTTAAGCTTACCCTTACCCTTACCCTTACCCTTACCCTTACCCTTACCCTTACCCTTACCCTTACCCTTACCCTTGCTTTTACCCTTAAGCTTACCCTTACCCTTACCCTTACCCTTACCCTTACCCTTAACCTTACCCTTACCCTTGCTTTTACCCTTAAGCTTACCCTTACCCTTACCCTTACCCTTACCCTTACCCTTACCCTTACCCTTACCCTTACCCTTACCCTTACCCTTACCCTTACCCTTACCCTTACCCTTACCCTTACCCTTGCTTTTACCCTTAGGCTTACCCTTACCTTTACCCTTACCCTTACCCTTACCCTTACCCTTACCCTTACCCTTACCCTTACCCTTACCCTTACCCTTGCTTTTACCCTTAAGCTTACCCTTACCCTTACCTTACCCTTACCCTTACCCTTACCCTTGCTTTTACCCTTAAGCTTACCCTTACCCTTACCCTTACCCCTTACCCTTACCCTTACCCTTGCTTTTACCCTTAGGCTTACCCTTACCCTTACCCTTACCCTTACCCTTACCCTTACCCTTACCCATACCCTTACCCTTACCCTTACCCTTACCCTTACCCTTACCCTTACCCTTACCCTTGCTTTTACCCTTAGGCTTACCCTTAACCTTACCCTTACCCTTACCCTTACCCTTACCCTTACCCTTACCCTTACCCTTACCCTTACCCTTACCCTTACCCTTGCTTTTACCCTTAAGCTTACCCTTACCCTTACCCTTACCCTTACCCTTACCCTTACCCTTACCCTTACCCTTACCCTTACCCTTGCTTTTACACTTAAGCTCCTTACCCTTACCCTTACCCTTACCCTTACCCTTACCCTTACCCTTACCCTTACCCTTACCCTTACCCTTACCCTTACCCTTGCTTTTACCCTTAAGCTTACCCTTACCCTTACCCTTACCCTTACCCTTACCCTTACCCTTACCCTTACCCTTACCCTTACCCTTACCCTTACCCTTACCCTTACCCTTACCCTTACCCTTACCCTTACCCTTACCCTTACCCTTACCCTTGCTTTTACCCTTAAGCTCACCCTTACCCTTACCCTTACCCTTAACCTTACCCTTACCTTTACCCTTACCCTTACCCTTACCCTTACCCTTACCCTTGCTTTTACACTTAAGCTTACCCTTACCCTTACCCTTACCCTTACCCTTACCCTTACCCTTACCCTTACCCTTACCCTTACCCTTACCCTTACCCTTACCCATACCCTTGCTTTACCCTTAGGCTTACCCTTACCTTTACCCTTACCCTTACCCTTACCCTTACCCTTACCCTTACCCTTGCTTTTACCCTTAAGCTTACCCTTACCCTTACCCTTACCCTTACCCTTACCCTTGCTTTTACCCTTAAGCTTACCCTTACCCTTACCCTTACCCTTACCCTTACCCTTGCTTTTACCCTTAGGCTTACCCTTACCCTTACCCTTACCCTTACCCTTACCCTTACCCTTACCCTTACCCTTACCCTTACCCTTACCCTTACCCTTACCCTTACCCTTACCCTTACCCTTACCCTCACCCTTGCTTTTACCCTTAAGCTTACCCTTACCCTTACCCTTACCCTTACCCTTACCCTTACCCTTACCCTTACCCTTACCCTTACCCTTACCCTTACCCTTACCCTTACCCTTGCTTTTACCCTTAGGCTTACCCTTACCTTTACCCTTACCCTTACCCTTACCCTTACCCTTACCCTTACCCTTACCCTTACCCTTACCCTTACCCTTGCTTTTACCCTTAAGCTTACCCTTACCCTTACCCTTACCCTTACCCTTGCTTTTACCCTTAAGCTTACCCTTACCCTTACCCTTACCCTTACCCTTACCCTTACCCTTACCCTTACCCTTGCTTTTACCCTTACCCTTACCCTTACCCTTACCCTTACCCTTACCCTTACCCTTACCCTTACCCTTACCCTTACCCTTACCCTTACCCTTACCCTTACCCTTACCCTTACCCTTGATTTTACCCTTAGGCTTACCCTTACCTTTACCCTTACCCTTACCCTTACCCTTACCCTTACCCTTGCTTTTACCCTTAAGCTTACCCTTACCCTTACCCTTACCCTTACCCTTACCCTTACCCTTGCTTTTACCCTTAAGCTTACCCTTACCCTTACCCTTACCCTTACCCTTACCCTTGCTTTTACCCTTAGGCTTACCCTTACCCTTACCCTTACCCTTACCCTTGCTTTTACCCTTAAGCTTACCCTTACACTTACATTTACCCTTACCCTTACCCTTACCCTTACCCTTACCCTTACCCTTACCCTTACCCTTACCCTTACCCTTGCTTTTACCCTTAGGCTTACCCTTACCTTTACCCTTACCCTTACCCTTACCCTTACCCTTACCCTTACCCTTACCCTTACCCTTACCCTTACCCTTACCCTTACCCTTACCCTTACCCTTACCCTTACTTTTACCCTTAAGCTTACCCTTACCCTTACCCTTACCCTTACCCTTACCCTTACCCTTACCCTTACCCTTACCCTTACCCTTACCCTTACCCTTACCCTTACCCTTACCCTTACCCTTGCTTTTACCCTTAAGCTTACCCTTACCCTTACCCTTACCCTTACCCTTACCCTCACCCTTACCCTTACCCTTACCCTTGCTTATACCCTTAAGCTTACCCTTACCCTTACCCTTACCCTTACCCTTACCCTTACCCTTACCCTTACCCTTACCCTTACCCTTACCCTTACCCTTACCCTTGCTTTTACCCTTAGGCTTACCCTTACCTTTACCCTTACCCTTACCCTTACCCTTACCCTTACCCTTACCCTTACCCTTACCCTTACCCTTACCCTTACCCTTACCCTTGCTTTTACCCTTAAGCTTACCCTTACCCTTACCCTTACCCTTACCCTTACCCTTACCCTAACCCTTACCCTTGCTTTTACCCTTTAGCTTACCCTTACCCTTACCCTTACCCTTACCCTTACCCTTACCCTTACCCTTACCCTTACCCTTACCCTTACCCTTACCCTTACCCTTACCCTTACCCTTACCCTTACCCTTACCCTTACCCTTATCCTTACCCTTACCCTTACCCTTACCCTTACCCTTACCCTTACCCTTGCTTTTACCCTTAAGCTTACCCTTACCCTTACCCTTACCCTTACCCTTACCCTTACCCTTACCCTTACCCTTACCCTTACCCTTACCCTTACCCTTACCCTTGCTTTTACCCTTAAGCTTACCCTTACCCTTACCCTTACCCTTACCCTTACCCTTGCTTTTACCCTTAGGCTTACCCTTACCTTTACCCTTACCCTTACCCTTACCCTTACCCTTACCCTTACCCTTACCCTTACCCTTACCCTTACCCTTACCCTTGCTTTTACCCTTAAGCTTACCCTCACCCTTACCCTTACCCTTACCCTTACCCTTACCCTTACCCTTACCCTTACCCTTACCCTTACCCTTGCTTTTACCCTTAAGCTTACCCTTACCCATACCCTTACCCTTACCCTTACCCTTGCTTTTACCCTTAGGCTTACCCTTACCCTTACCCTTACCCTTACCTTTGCTTTTACCCTTAAGCTTACCCTTACTCTTACCCTTACTCTTACCCTTACCCTTACCCTTAACCTTACCCTTACCCTTACCCTTACCCTTACCCTTACCCTTACCCTTGCTTTTACCCTTAGGCTTACCCTTACCTTTACCCTTACCCTAACCCTTACCCTTACCCTTACCCTTACCCTTGCTTTTACCCTTAAGCTTACCCTTACCCTTACCCTTACCCTTACCCTTACCCTTACCCTTACCCTTGCTTTTACCCTTGAGCTTACCCTTACCCTTACCCTTACCCTTACCCTTACCCTTACCCTTACCCTTACCCTTACCCTTACCCTTACCCTTACCCTTACCCTTACCCTTACCCTTGCTTTTACCCTTAAGCTTACCCTTACCCTTACCCTTACCCTTACCCTTACCCTAACCCTTACCCTTGCTTTTACCCTTAAGCTTACCCTTACCCTTACACTTACCCTTACCCTTACCCTTACCTTTACCCTTACCCTTACCCTTACCCTTACCCTTACCCTTACCCTTACCCTTACCCTTACCCTTACCCTTACCCTTACCCTTACCCTTGCTTTTACCCTTAAGCTTACCCTTACCCTTACCCTTACCCTTACCCTTACCCTTGCTTTTACCCTTAAGCTTACCCTTACCCTTACCCTTACCCTTACCCTTACCCTTACCCTTACCCTTGCTTTTACCCTTAGGCTAACCCTTACCTTTACCCTCACCCTTACCCTTACCCTTACCCTTACCCTTACCCTTACCCTTGCTTTTACCCTTAAGCTTACCCTTACCCTTACCTCTACCCTTACCCTTACCCTTACCCTTGCTTTTACCCTTAAGCTTACCCTTTCCCTTACCCTTACCCTTACCCTTACCCTTGCTTTTACCCTTAGGCTTACCCTTACCCTTACCCTTACCCTTACCCTTGCTTTTACCCTTAAGCTTACCCTTACCCTTACCCTTACTCTTACCCTTACCCTTACCCTTACCCTTACACTTACCCTTACCCTTACCCTTACCCTTACCCTTACCCTTACCCTTACCCTTACCCTTACCCTTGCTTTTACCCTTAGGCTTACCCTTACCTTTACCCTTACCCTAACCCTTACCCTTACCCTTACCCTTACCCTTACCCTTGCTTTTACCCTTAAGCTTACCCTTACCCTTACCCTTACCCTTACCCTTACCCTTACCCTTACCCTTGCTTTTACCCTTAAGCTTACCCTTACCCTTACCCTTACCCTTACCTTTACCCTTACCCTTACCCTTACCCTTACCCTTACCCTTACCCTTGCTTTTACCCTTAAGCTTACCCTTACCCTTACCCTTACCCTTACCCTTACCCTTACCCTTACCCTTACCCTTGCTTTTACCCTTAAGCTTCCCCTCACCCTTACCCTTACCCTTACCCTTACCCTTACCCTTACCCTTACCCTTACCCTTACCCTTACCCTTACCCTTACCCTTACCCTTACGACTTACCCTTGCTTTTACCCTTAAGCTTACCCTTACCCTTACCCTTACCCTTACCCTTACCCTTACCCTTTCCCTTACCCTTACCCTTATCCTTGCTTTTACCCTTAGGCTTACCCTTACCTTTACCCTTACCCTTACCCTTACCCTTACCCTTACCCTTGCTTTTACCCTTAAGCTTACCCTTACCCTTACCCTTACCCTTACCCTTAAGCTTACCCTTACCCTTACCCTTACCCTTACCCTTACCCTTACCCTTACCCTTACCCTTACCCTTACCCTTACCCTTACCCTTGCTTTTACCCTTAAGCTTACCCTTACCCTTACCCTTACCCTTACCCTTGCTTTTACCCTTAAGCTTACCCTTACCCTTACCCTTACCCTTACCCTTAATCTTTCCCTTACCCTTACCCTTACCCTTACCCTTACCCTTACCCTTACCCTTACCCTTACCCTTACCCTTACCCTTGCTTTTACCCTTAAGCTTACCCTTACCCTTACCCTTACCCTTACCCTTAAGCTTACCCTTACCCTTACCCTTACCCTTACCCTCACCCTTACTCTTACCCTTGCTTTTACCCTTAAGCTTACCCTTACCCTTACCCTTACCCTTACCCTTAAGCTTACCCTTACCCTTACCCTTACCCTTACCCTTACCCTTACCCTTGCTTTTACCCTTAAGCTTACCCTTACCCTTACCCTTACCCTTACCCTTAAGCTTACCCTTACCCTTACCCTTACCCTTACCCTTACCCTTACCCTTACCCTTACCCTTACCCTTACCCTTACCCTTACCCTTGCTTTTACCCTTAAGCTTACCCTTACCCTTACCCTTACCCTTACCCTTGCTTTTACCCTTAAGCTTACCCTTACCCTTACCCTTACCCTTACCCTTAAGCTTACCCTTACCCTTACCCTTACCCTTACCCTTACCCTTACCCTTACCCTTACCCTTACCCTTACCCTTACCCTTACCCTTGCTTTTACCCTTAAGCTTACCCTTACCCTTACCCTTAACCTTACCCTTACCCTTACCCTTACCCTTACCCTTACCCTTGCTTTTACCCTTAGGCTTACCCTTACCTTTACCCTTACCCTTACCCTTACCCTTACCCTTACCCTTACCCTTACCCTTACCTTTACCCTTACCCTTGCTTTTACCCTTAAGCTTACCCTTACCCTTACCCTTACCCTTACCCTTACCCTTACTCTTGCTTTTACCCTTAAGCTTACCCTTACCCTTACCCTTACCCTTACCCTTACCCTTGCCTTAACCCTTAGGCTCACCCTTACCCTTTTCCTTACCCTTACCCTTGCTTTTACCCTTAAGCTTACCCTTACCCTTACCCTTACCCTTACCCTTACCCTTACCCTTACCCTTACCCTTACCCTTACCCTTACCCTTACCCTTACCCTTACCCTTACCCTTACCCTTACCCTTACCCTTACCCTTGCCTTAACCCTTAAGCTTACCCTTACCCTTACCCTTACCCTTACCCTTACCCTTACCCTTACCCTTGCTTTTACCCTTAGGCTTACCCTTACCTTCACCCTTACCCTTACCCTTACCCTTACCCTTACCCTTGCTTTTACCCTTAAGCTTACCCTTACCCTTACCCTTACCCTTACCCTTACCCTTACCCTTACCCTTACCCTTACCCTTACCCTTACCCTTACCCTTGCTTTTACCCTTAAGCTTACCCTTACCCTTACCCTTACCCTTACCCCTACCCTTACCCTTACCCTTACCCTTACCCTTACCCTCACCCTTGCTTTTACCCTTAAGCTTACCCTTACCCTTACCCTTACCCTTACCCTTACCCTTACCCTTGCTTTTACCCTTAAGCTTACCCTTACCCTTACCCTTACCCTTACCCTTACCCTTGCTTTTACCCTTAGGCTTACCCTTACCCTTACCCTTACCCTTACCCTTGCTTTTACCCTTAAGCTTACCCTTACCCTTACGCTTACCCTTACTCTTACCCTTACCCTTACCCTTACCCTTACCCTTGCTTTTACCCTTAGGCTTACCCTTACCTTTACCCTTACCCTTACCCCAACCCTTACCCTTACCCTTACCCTTACCCTTACCCTTACCCTTGCTTTTACCCTTAAGCTAACCCTTACCCTTACCCTTACTCTTACCCTTAACCTTACCCTTACCCTTGCTTTTACCCTTAAGCTCACCCTTACCCTTACCCTTACCCTTACCCTTACACTTACCCTTACCCTGACCCTTACCCTTGCTTTTACCCTTAAGCTTACCCTTACCCTTACCCTTACCCTTACCCTTAAGCTTACCCTTACCCTTACCCTTACCCTTACCCTTACCCTTGCTTTTACCCTTAAGCTTACCCTTACCTTTACCCTTACCCTTACCCTTACCCTTGCTTTTACCCTTAAGCTTACCCTTACCCTTACCCTTACCCTTAAGCTTACCCTTACCCTTACACTTACCCTTACCCTTACCCTTACCCTTACCCTTGCTTTTACCCTTAAGCTTACCCTTACCCTTACCCTTACCCTTACCCTAACCCTTACCCTTAACCTTACCCTTACCCTTACCCTTACCCTTACCCTTACCCTTGCTTTTACCCTTAGGCTTACCCTTACCTTTACCCTTACCCTTACCCTTACCCTTACCCTTACCCTTACCCTAACCCTTACCCTTAACCTTACCCTTACCCTTACCCTTACCCTTACCCTTACCCTTACCCTTACCCTTGCTTTTACCCTTAAGCTTACCCTTACCCTTACCCTTACCCTTACCCTTACCCTTACCCTTACCCTTACCTTTACCCTTACCCTTGCTTTTACCCTTGAGCTTACCCTTACCCTTACCCTTACCCTTACCCTTACCCTTACCCTTACCCTTACCCTTACCCTTACCCTTACCCTTACCCTTACCCTTGCTGTTACCCTTAAGCTTACCCTTACCCTTACCCTTACCCTTACCCTTACCCTTACCCTTACCCTTGCTTTTACCCTTAAGCTTACCCTTACCCTTACCCTTACCCTTACCCTTACCCTTACCCTTTCCCTTACCCTTACCCTTATCCTTGCTTTTACCCTTAGGCTTACCCTTACCTTTACCCTTACCCTTACCCTTACCCTTACCCTTACCCTTGCTTTTACCCTTAAGCTTACCCTTACCCTTACCCTTACCCTTACCCTTAAGCTTACCCTTACCCTTACCCTTACCCTTACCCTTACCCTTACCCTTACCCTTACCCTTACCCTTACCCTTGCTTTTACCCTTAAGCTTACCCTTACCCTTACCCTTACCCTTACCCTTACCCTTGCTTTTACCCTTAAGCTTACCCTTACCCTTACCCTTACCCTTACCCTTAATCTTTCCCTTACCCTTACCCTTACCCTTACCCTTACCCTTACCCTTACCCTTACCCTTACCCTTACCCTTGCTTTTACCCTTAAGCTTACCCTTACCCTTACCCTTACCCTTACCCTTAAGCTTACCCTTACCCTTACCCTTACCCTTACCCTCACCCTTACTCTTACCCTTGCTTTTACCCTTAAGCTTACCCTTACCCTTACCCTTACCCTTACCCTTAAGCTTACCCTTACCCTTACCCTTACCCTTACCCTTACCCTTACCCTTGCTTTTACCCTTAAGCTTACCCTTACCCTTACCCTTACCCTTACCCTTAAGCTTACCCTTACCCTTACCCTTACCCTTACCCTTACCCTTACCCTTACCCTTACCCTTACCCTTACCCTTACCCTTACCCTTGCTTTTACCCTTAAGCTTACCCTTACCCTTACCCTTACCCTTACCCTTGCTTTTACCCTTAAGCTTACCCTTACCCTTACCCTTACCCTTACCCTTAAGCTTACCCTTACCCTTACCCTTACCCTTACCCTTACCCTTACCCTTACCCTTACCCTTACCCTTACCCTTACCCTTACCCTTGCTTTTACCCTTAAGCTTACCCTTACCCTTACCCTTAACCTTACCCTTACCCTTACCCTTACCCTTACCCTTACCCTTGCTTTTACCCTTAGGCTTACCCTTACCTTTACCCTTACCCTTACCCTTACCCTTACCCTTACCCTTACCCTTACCCTTACCTTTACCCTTACCCTTGCTTTTACCCTTAAGCTTACCCTTACCCTTACCCTTACCCTTACCCTTACTCTTGCTTTTACCCTTAAGCTTACCCTTACCCTTACCCTTACCCTTACCCTTACCCTTGCCTTAACCCTTAGGCTCACCCTTACCCTTTTCCTTACCCTTACCCTTGCTTTTACCCTTAAGCTTACCCTTACCCTTACCCTTACCCTTACCCTTACCCTTACCCTTACCCTTACCCTTACCCTTACCCTTACCCTTACCCTTACCCTTACCCTTACCCTTACCCTTACCCTTACCCTTACCCTTACCCTTGCCTTAACCCTTAAGCTTACCCTTACCCTTACCCTTACCCTTACCCTTACCCTTACCCTTGCTTTTACCCTTAGGCTTACCCTTACCTTCACCCTTACCCTTACCATTACCCTTACCCTTACCCTTGCTTTTACCCTTAAGCTTACCCTTACCCTTACCCTTACCCTTACCCTTACCCTTACCCTTACCCTTACCCTTACCCTTACCCTTACCCTTACCCTTACCCTTGCTTTTACCCTTAAGCTTACCCTTACCCTTACCCTTACCCTTACCCCTACCCTTACCCTTACCCTTACCCTTACCCTTACCCTCACCCTTGCTTTTACCCTTAAGCTTACCCTTACCCTTACCCTTACCCTTACCCTTACCCTTACCCTTGCTTTTACCCTTAAGCTTACCCTTACCCTTACCCTTACCCTTACCCTTACCCTTGCTTTTACCCTTAGGCTTACCCTTACCCTTACCCTTACCCTTACCCTTGCTTTTACCCTTAAGCTTACCCTTACCCTTACGCTTACCCTTACTCTTACCCTTACCCTTACCCTTACCCTTACCCTTGCTTTTACCCTTAGGCTTACCCTTACCTTTACCCTTACCCTTACCCCAACCCTTACCCTTACCCTTACCCTTACCCTTACCCTTACCCTTGCTTTTACCCTTAAGCTAACCCTTACCCTTACCCTTACCCTTACCCTTAACCTTACCCTTACCCTTGCTTTTACCCTTAAGCTCACCCTTACCCTTACCCTTACCCTTACCCTTACACTTACCCTTACCCTGACCCTTACCCTTGCTTTTACCCTTAAGCTTACCCTTACCCTTACCCTTACCCTTACCCTTAAGCTTACCCTTACCCTTACCCTTACCCTTACCCTTACCCTTGCTTTTACCCTTAAGCTTACCCTTACCTTTACCCTTACCCTTACCCTTACCCTTGCTTTTACCCTTAAGCTTACCCTTACCCTTACCCTTACCCTTAAGCTTACCCTTACCCTTACACTTACCCTTACCCTTACCCTTACCCTTACCCTTGCTTTTACCCTTAAGCTTACCCTTACCCTTACCCTTACCCTTACCCTAACCCTTACCCTTAACCTTACCCTTACCCTTACCCTTACCCTTACCCTTACCCTTGCTTTTACCCTTAGGCTTACCCTTACCTTTACCCTTACCCTTACCCTTACCCTTACCCTTACCCTTACCCTAACCCTTACCCTTAACCTTACCCTTACCCTTACCCTTACCCTTACCCTTACCCTTACCCTTACCCTTGCTTTTACCCTTAAGCTTACCCTTACCCTTACCCTTACCCTTACCCTTACCCTTACCCTTACCCTTACCCTTACCTTTACCCTTACCCTTGCTTTTACCCTTGAGCTTACCCTTACCCTTACCCTTACCCTTACCCTTACCCTTACCCTTACCCTTACCCTTACCCTTACCCTTACCCTTACCCTTACCCTTGCTGTTACCCTTAAGCTTACCCTTACCCTTACCCTTACTCTTACCCTTACCCTTACCCTTACCCTTACCCTTGCTTTTACCCTTAAGCTTACCCTTACCCTTACCTTTACCCTTACCCTTACCCTTACCCTTACCCTTACCCTTACCCTTACCCTTACCCTTACCCTTAGCCTTACCCTTACCCTTACCCTTACCCTTGCTTTTACCCTTAGGCTTACCCTTACCTTTAGCCTTACCCTTACCCTTACCCTTACCCTTACCCTTACCCTTACCCTTGCTTTTACCCTTAAGCTTACCCTTACCCTTACCCTTACCCTTACCCTTACCCTTACCCTTACCCTTACCCTTACCCTTACCCTTACCCTTACCCTTACCCTTACCCTTGCTTTTACCCTTGAGCTTACCCTTACCCTTACCCTTACCCTTACCCTTACCCTTACCCTTACCCTTACCCTTACCCTTACCCTTACCCTTACCCTTACCCTTGCTTTTACCCTTAAGCTTACCCTTACCCTTACCCTTACTCTTACCCTTACCCTTACCCTTACCCTTACCCTTGCTTTTACCCTTAAGCTTACCCTTACCCTTACCTTTACCCTTACCCTTACCCTTACCCTTACCCTTACCCTTACCCTTACCCTTACCCTTACCCTTACCCTTACCCTTACCCATACCCTTACCCTTACCCTTGCTTTTACCCTTAGGCTTACCCTTACCTTTAGCCTTACCCTTACCCTTACCCTTAAGCTTACCCTTACCCTTACCCTTACCCTTACCCTTACCCTTACCCTCACCCTTACTCTTACCCTTGCTTTTACCCTTAAGCTTACCCTTACCCTTACCCTTACCCTTACCCTTAAGCTTACCCTTACCCTTACCCTTACCCTTACCCTTACCCTTACCCTTGCTTTTACCCTTAAGCTTACCCTTACCCTTACCCTTACCCTTACCCTTAAGCTTACCCTTACCCTTACCCTTACCCTTACCCTTACCCTTACCCTTACCCTTACCCTTGCTTTTACCCTTAAGCTTACCCTTACCCTTACCCTTACCCTTACCCTTGCTTTTACCCTTAAGCTTACCCTTACCCTTACCCTTACCCTTACCCTTAAGCTTACCCTTACCCTTACCCTTACCCTTACCCTTACCCTTACCCTTGCTTTTACCCTTAAGCTTACCCTTACCCTTACCCTTAACCTTACCCTTACCCTTACCCTTACCCTTACCCTTACCCTTGCTTTTACCCTTAGGCTTACCCTTACCTTTACCCTTACCCTTACCCTTACCCTTACCCTTACCCTTACCCTTACCCTTACCCTTACCCTTACCTTTACCCTTACCCTTGCTTTTACCCTTAAGCTTACCCTTACCCTTACCCTTACCCTTACCCTTACCCTTACTCTTGCTTTTACCCTTAAGCTTACCCTTACCCTTACCCTTACCCTTACCCTTACCCTTGCCTTAACCCTTAGGCTTACCCTTACCCTTTTCCTTACCCTTACCCTTGCTTTTACCCTTAAGCTTACCCTTACCCTTACCCTTACCCTTACCCTTACCCTTACCCTTACCCTTACCCTTACCCTTACCCTTACCCTTACCCTTACCCTTACCCTTACCCTTGCCTTAACCCTTGAGCTTACCCTTACCCTTACCCTTACCCTTACCCTTACCCTTACCCTTGCTTTTACCCTTAGGCTTACCCTTACCTTTACCCTTACCCTTACCCTTACCCTTACCCTTACCCTTACCCTTGCTTTTACCCTTAAGCTTACCCTTACCCTTACCCTTACCCTTACCCTTACCCTTACCCTTACCCTTACCCTTACCCTTGCTTTTATCCTTAAGCTTACCCTTACCCTTACCCTTACCCTTACCCTTACCCTTACCCTTACCCTTACCCTTACCCTTACCCTCACCCTTGCTTTTACCCTTAAGCTTACCCTTACCCTTACCCTTACCCTTACCCTTACCCTTACCCTTACCCTTGCTTTTACCCTTAAGCTTACCCTTACCCTTACCCTTACCCTTACCCTTACCCTTGCTTTTACCCTTAGGCTTACCCTTACCCTTACCCTTACCCTTACCCTTGCTTTTACCCTTAAGCTTACCCTTACCCTTACCCTTACCCTTACTCTTACCCTTACCCTTACCCTTACCCTTACCCTTGCTTTTACCCTTAGGCTTACCCTTACCTTTACCCTTACCCTTACCCCAACCCTTACCCTTACCCTTACCCTTACCCTTACCCTTACCCTTGCTTTTACCCTTAAGCTAACCCTTACCCTTACCCTTACCCTTACCCTTAACCTTACCCTTACCCTTGCTTTTACCCTTAAGCTCACCCTTACCCTTACCCTTACCCTTACCCTTACACTTACCCTTACCCTGACCCTTACCCTTGCTTTTACCCTTAAGCTTACCCTTACCCTTACCCTTACCCTTACCCTTAAGCTTACCCTTACCCTTACCCTTACCCTTACCCTTACCCTTGCTTTTACCCTTAAGCTTACCCTTACCTTTACCCTTACCCTTACCCTTACCCTTGCTTTTACCCTTAAGCTTACCCTTACCCTTACCCTTACCCTTAAGCTTACCCTTACCCTTACACTTACCCTTACCCTTACCCTTACCCTTACCCTTGCTTTTACCCTTAAGCTTACCCTTACCCTTACCCTTACCCTTACCCTAACCCTTACCCTTAACCTTACCCTTACCCTTACCCTTACCCTTACCCTTGCTTTTACCCTTAGGCTTACCCTTACCTTTACCCTTACCCTTACCCTTACCCTTACCCTTACCCTTACCCTTACCCTAACCCTTACCCTTAACCCTACCCTCACCCTTACCCTTACCCTTACCCTTACCCTTACCCTTACCCTTGCTTTTACCCTTAAGCTTACCCTTACCCTTACCCTTACCCTTACCCTTACCCTTACCCTTACCCTTACCCTTACCCTTACCCTTACCCTTGCTTTTACCCTTGAGCTTACCCTTACCCTTACCCTTACCCTTACCCTTACCCTTACCCTTACCCTTACCCTTACCCTTACCCTTACCCTTACCCTTACCCTTACCCTTACCCTTACCCTTGCTTTTACCCTTAAGCTTACCCTTACCCTTACCCTTACTCTTACCCTTACCCTTACCCTTACCCTTACCCTTGCTTTTACCCTTAAGCTTACCCTTACCCTTACCTTTACCCTTACCCTTACCCTTACCCTTACCCTTACCCTTACCCTTACCCTTACCCTTACCCTTACCCTTACCCTTACCCTTACCCTTACCCTTGCTTTTACCCTTAGGCTTACCCTTACCTTTAGCCTTACCCTTACCCTTACCCTTACCCTTACCCTTACCCTTACCCTTGCTTTTACCCTTAAGCTTACCCTTACCCTTACCCATACCCTTACCCTTGCTTTTACCCTTAAGCTTACCCTTACCCTTACCCTTACCCTTACACTTACCCTTGCTTTTACCCTTAGGCTTACCCTTACCCTTACCCTTACCCTTACCCTTAAGCTTACCCTTACCCTTACCCTTACCCTTACCCTTACCCTTACCCTTACCCTTACCCTTGCTTTTACCCTTAAGCTTACCCTTACCCTTACCCTTACCCTTACCCTTACCCTTACCCTTACCCTTACCCTTACCCTTACCCTTGCTTTGACCCTTAGGCTTACCCTTACCTTTACCCTTACCCTTACCCTTACCCTTACCCTTACCCTTACCCTTACCCTTACCCTTACCCTTACCCTTACCCTTACCCTTACCCTTACCCTTACCCTTGCTTTTACCCTTAGGCTTACCCTTACCCTTACCCTTACCCTTACCCTTGCTTTTACCCTTAAGCTTACCCTTACCCTTACCCTTACCCTTACCCTTACCCTCACACTTACCCTTACCCTTACCCTTACCCTTACCCTTACCCTTACCCTTGCTTTTACCCTTAGGCTTAACCTTACCTTTACCCTTACCCTTACCCTTACCCTTACCCTTACCCTTACCCTTACCCTTACCCTTACCCTTACCCTTACCCTTACCCTTGCTTTTACCCTTAAGCTTACCCTTACCCTTACCCTTACCCTTACCCTTACCCTTGCTTTTAACCTTAAGCTTACCCTTACCCTTACCCTTACCCTTACCCTCCCCTTACCCTTACCCTTACCCTTGCTTATACCCTTAAACTTACCCTTACCCTTACCCTTACCCTTACCCTTACCCTTACCCTTACCCTTACCCTTACCCTTACCCTTACCCTTACCCTTACCCTTACCCTTACCCTTACCCTTACCCTTGCTTTTACCCTTAGGCTTACCCTTACCTTTACCCTTACCCTTACCCTTACCCTTACCCTTACCCTTACCCTTACCCTTGCTTTTACCCTTAAGCTTACCCTTAGCCTTACCCTTACCCTTACCCTTACCCTTACCCTTACCCTTACCCTAACCCTTACCCTTGCTTTTACCCTTAAGCTTACCCTTACCCTTACCCGTACCCTTACCCTTACCCTTACCCTTACCCTTACCCTTGCCCTTACCCTTACCCTTACCCTTACCCTTACCCTTGCTTTTACCCTTAAGCTTACCCTTACCCTTACCCTTACCCTTACCCTTACCCTTACCCTTACCCTTACCCTTATCCTTACCCTTGCTTTTACCCTTAAGCTTACCCTTACCCTTACCCTTACCCTTACCCTTACCCTTACCCTTACCCTTACCCTTACCCTTACCCTTGCTTTTACTCTTAGGCTTACTCTTACCTTTACCCTTACCCTTACCCTTACCCTTACCCTTACCCTCTCCCTTACCCTTACCCTTGCTTTTACCCTTAAGCTTACCCTTACCCTTACCCTTACCCTTACCCTTACCCTTGCTTTTACCCTTAAGGTTACCCTTACCCTTACCCTTAACCTTACCCTTACCCTTGCTTTTACCCTTAGGCTTACCCTTACCCCTACCCTTACCCTTACCCTTGCTTTTACCCTTAAGCTTACCCTTACCCTTACCCTTACTCTTACCCTTACCCTTACCCTTACCCTTACCCTTACCCTTACCCTTACCCTTACCCTTACCCTTACCCTTACCCTTGCTTTTACCCTTAGGCTTACCCTTACCTTTACCCTTACCCTAACCCTTACCCTTACCCTTACCCTTACCCTTACCCTTGCTTTTACCCTTAAGCTTACCCTTACCCTTACCCTTACCCTTACCCTTACCCTTACCCTTACCCTTACCCTTACCCTTACCCTTACCCTTACCCTTACCCTTGCTTTTACCCTTAAGCTTACCCTTACCCTTACCCTTACCCTTACCCTTACCCTTACCCTTACCCTTGCTTTTACCCTTAAGCTTACCCTTACCCTTACCCTTACCCTTACCCTTACCCTTACCCTTACCCTTACCCTTACCCTTACCCTTACCCTTGCTTTTACCCTTAGGCTTACCCTTACCTTTATCCTTACCCTTACCCTTACCCTTACCCTTACCCTTGCTTTTACCCTTAAGCTTAACCTTACCCTTACCCTTACCCTTAAGCTTACCCTTACCCTTACCCTTACCCTTACCCTTACCCTTACCCTTACCCTTACCCTTACCCTTGCCCTTACCCTTACCCTTACCCTTACCCTTACCCTTACCCTTGCTTTTACCCTTAGGCTTACCCTTACCCTTACCCTTACCCTTACCCTTGCTTTTACCCTTAAGCTTACCTTTACCCTTACCCTTACCCTTACCCTTACCCTTACCCTTACCCTTACCCTTACCCTTACCCTTACCCTTACCCTTACCCTTACCCTTACCCTTACCCTTACCCTTACCCTTACCCTTACCCTTACCCTTACCCTTGCTTTTACCCTTAGGCTTACCCTTACCTTTACCCTTACCCTTACCCTTACCCTTACCCTTACCCTTGCTTTTACCCTTAAGCTTACCCTTACCCTTACCCTTACCCTTACCCTTACCCTTACCCTTACCCTTACCCTTACCCTTACCCTTACCCTTACCCTTGCTTTTACCCTTAAGCTTACCCTTACCCTTACCCTTACCCTTACCCTTACCCTTACCCTTACCCTTACCCTTACCCTTACCCTTACCCTCACCCTCACCCTTGCTTTTACCCTTAAGCTTACCCTTACCCTTACCCTTACCCTTACTCTTACCCTTACCCTTGCTTTTACCCTTAAGCTTACCCTTACCCTTACCCTCACCCTTACCCTTACCCTTGCTTTTACCCTTAGGCTTACCCTTACCCTTACCCTTACCCTTACCCTTGCTTTTACCCTTAAGCTTACCCTTACCCTTACCCTTACTCTTACCCTTACCCTTACCCTTACCCTTACCCTTGCTTTTACCCTTAGGCTTACCCTTACCTTTACCCTTACCCTTACCCTTACCCTTACCCTTACCCTTACCCTTACCCTTACCCTTACCCTTGCTTTTACCCTTAAGCTTACCCTTACCCTTACCTTTACCCTTACCCTTACCCTTACCCTTACCCTTACCCTTGCTTTTACCCTTAAGCTCACCCTTACCCTTACCCTTACCCTTACCCTTACCCTTACCCTTACCCTTACCCTTACTCTTACCCTTACCCTTGCTTTTACCCTTAAGCTTACCCTTACCCTTACCCTTACCCTTACCCTTAAGCTTACCCTTACCCTTACCCTTACCCTTACCCTTACCCTTACCCTTACCCTTGCTTTTACCCTTAAGCTTACCCTTACCCTTACCCTTACCCTTACCCTTACCCTTGCTTTTACCCTTAAGCTTACCCTTACCCTTACCCTTACCCTTACCCTTAAGCTTACCCTTACCCTTACCCTTACCCTTACCCTTACCCTTACCCTTACCCTTGCTTTTACCCTTAAGCTTACCCTTACCCTTACCCTTACCCTTACCCTTACCCTAACCCTTACCCTTACCCTTACCCTTACCCTTACCCTTACCCTTACCCTTACCCTTGCTTTTACCCTTAGGCTTACCCTTACCTTTACCCTTACCATTACCCTTACCCTTACACTTACCCTTACCCTTACCCTTACCCTTGCTTTTACCCTTAAGCTTACCCTTACCCTTACCCTTACCCTTACCCTTACCCTTACCCTTACCCTTACCCTTACCCTTACCCTTACCCTTACCCTTACCCTTACCCTTACCCTTACCCTTACCCTTACCCTTACCCTTACCCTTACCCTTGCTTTTACCCTCAAGCTTACCCTTACCCTTACCCTTACCCTTACCCTTACCCTTACCCTTGCTTTTACCCTTAAGCTTACCCTTACCCTTACTCTTACCCCTACCCTTACCCTTACCCTTACCCTTACCCTTACCCTTACCCTTACCCTAGCTTTTACCCTTAGGCTTACCCTCACCTTTACCCTTACCCTTACCCTTACCCTTACCCTTACCCTTACCCTTACCCTTGCTTTTACCCTTAAGCTTACCCTTACCCTTACCCTTACCCTTACCCTTAGCCTTACCCTTACCCTTGCTTTTACCCTTAAGCTTACCCTTACCCTTACCCTTACCCTTACCCTTACCCTTGCTTTTACCCTTAGGCTTACCCTTACCCTTACCCTTACCCTTACCCTTAAGCTTACCCTTACCCTTACCCTTACCCTTACCCTTACCCTTACCCTTACCCTTACCCTTACCCTTACCCTTACCCTTACCCTTGCTTTTACCCTTAAGCTTACCCTTACCCTTACCCTTACCCTTACCCTTACCCTTACCCTTACCCTTACCCTTACCCTTACTTAGGGTAAGGGAAGGGTAAGCTTAAGGGTAAAAGCAAGGGTAAGGGTAAGGGTAAGGGTAAGGGTAAGCCTAAGGGTAAAAGCAAGGGTAAGGGTAAGGGTAAGGGTAAGGGTAAGGGTAAGCTTAAGGGTAAAAGCAAGGGTAAGGGTAAGGCTAAGGGTAAGGGTAAGGGTAAGGGTAAGGGTAAGCTTAAGGGTAAAAGCAAGGGTAAGGGTAAGGGTAAGGGTAAGGGTAAGGGTAAGGGTAAGGGTAAAGGTGAGGGTAAGCCTAAGGGTAAAAGCAAGGGTAAGGGTAAGGGTAAGGGTAAGGGCTTTTACCCTTAGGCTTACCCTTACCTTTACCCTTACCCTTACCCTTACCCTTACCCTTACCCTTACTCTTACCCTTACCCTTACCCTTGCTTTTACCCTTAAGCTTACCCTTACCCTTACCTTTACCCTTACCCTTACCCTTACCCTTACCTTTACCCTTGCTTTTACCCTTAAGCTCACCCTTACCCTTACCCTTACCCTTACCCTTACCCTAACCCTTACTCTTACCCTTACCCTTGCTTTTACCCTTAAGCTTACCCTTACCCTTACCCTTACCCTTACCCTTAAGCTTACCCTTACCCTTACCCTTACCCTTACCCTTACCCTTACCCTTACCCTTACCCTTGCTTTTACCCTTAAGCTTACCCTTACCCTTACCCTTACCCTTACCCTTACCCTTGCTTTTACCCTTAAGCTTACCCTTACCCTTACCCTTACCCTTAAGCTTACCCTTACCCTTACCCTTACCCTTACCCTTACCCTTACCCTTACCCTTGCTTTTACCCTTAAGCTTACCCTTACCCTTACCCTTACCCTTACCCTTACCCTTACCCTTACCCTTACCCTTACCCTTACCCTTACCCTTACCCTTACCCTTGCTTTTACCCTTAGGCTTACCCTTACCTTTACCCTCACCATTACCCTTACCCTTACCCTTACCCTTACCCTTACCCTTACCCTTACCCTTACCCTTGCTTTTACCCTTAAGCTTACCCTTACCCTTACCCTTACCCTTACCCTTACCCTTACCCTTACCCTTACCCTTACCCTTACCCTTGCTTTTACCCTTAGGCTTACCCTCACCTTTACCCTTACCCTTACCCTTACCCTTACCCTTACCCTTACCCTTGCTTTTACCCTTAAGCTTACCCTTACCCTTACCCTTACCCTTACCCTTAGCCTTACCCTTACCCTTGCTTTTACCCTTAAGCTTACCCTTACCCTTACCCTTACCCTTACCCTTACCCTTGCTTTTACCCTTAGGCTTACCCTTACCCTTACCCTTACCCTTACCCTTAAGCTTACCCTTACCCTTACCCTTACCCTTACCCTTACCCTTACCCTTACCCTTACCCTTACCCTTACCCTTACCCTTACCCTTACCCTTGCTTTTACACTTAAGCTTACCCTTACCCTTACCCTTACCCTTACCCTTACCCTTACCCTTACCCTTACCCTTACCCTTACCCTTACCCTTACCCTTACTTAGGGTAAGGGTAAGGGTAAGCTTAAGGGTAAAAGCAAGGGTAAGGGTAAGGGTAAGGGTAAGGGTAAGGGTAAGGGTAAGGGTAAGGGTAAGCTTAAGGGTAAGGGTAAGGGTAAAGGGTAAGGGTAAGCTTAAGGGTAAAAGCAAGGGTAAGGGTAAGGGTAAGGGTAAGGGTAAGGGTAAGGGTAAGGGTAAGCTTAAGGGTAAGGGTAAGGGTAAGGGTAAGGGTAAGCTTAAGGGTAAAAGCAAGGGTAAGGTTAAGGGTAAGGGTAAGGGTAAGGGTAAGGGTAAGGGTAAGCTTAAGGGTAAGGGTAAGGGTAAGGGTAAGGGTAAGCTTAAGGGTAAAAGCAAGGGTAAGGGTAAGGGTAAGGGTAAGGGTAAGAGTAAGGGTAAGGGTAAGGGTAAGGGTAAGGGTAAGGGTAAGGGTAAGGGTAAGGGTAAGCTTAAGGGTAAGGGTAAGGGTAAGGGTAAGCTTTAGGGTAAAAGCAAGGGTAAGGGTAAGGGTAAGGGTAAGGGTAAGGGTAAGCTTAAGGGTAAAAGCAAGGGTAAGGGTTAGGGTAAGGGTAAGGGTAAGGGTAAGGGTAAGGGTAAGGGTAAGGGTAAGGGTAAGGGTAAGGGTAAGGGTAAGGGTAAGGGTAAGGGTAAGGGTAAGGGTAAGCTTAAGGGTAAGGGTAAGGGTAAGGGTAAGCTTAAGGGTAAAAGCAAGGGTAAGGGTAAGGGTAAGGGTAAGGGTAAGGGTAAAGGTGAGGGTAAGCCTAAGGATAAAAGCAAGGGTAAGGGTAAGGGTAAGGGTAAGGGTAAGGGTAAGCTTAAGGGTAAAAGCAAGGGTAAGGGTAAGGGTAAGGGTAAGGGTAAGGGTAAGGGTAAGGGTAAGGGTAAGGGTAAGGGTAAGCTTAAGGGTAAAATCAAGGGTAAGGGTAAGGGTAAGGGTAAGGGTAAGGGTAAGGGTAAGCTTAAGGGTAAGGGTAAGGGTAAGGATAAGGGTAAGCCTAAGGGTAAAAGCAAGGGTAAGTTACCCTTACCCTTACCCTTACCCTTACCCTTACCCTTACCCTTACCCTTACCCTTACCCTTACCCTTACCCTTACCCTTACCCTTACCCTTACCCTTACCCTTACCCTTACCCTTGCTTTTACCCTTAAGCTTACCCTTACCCTTACCCTTACCCTTACCCTTACCCTTACCCTTACCCTTGCTTTTACCCTTAAGCTTACCCTTACCCTTACCCTTACCCTTACCCTCACCCTTACCCTTACCCTTACCCTTGCTTATACCCTTAAGCTTACCCTTACCCTTACCCTTACCCTTGCCCTTACCCTTACCCTTACCCTTACCCTTACCCTTACCCTTACCCTTACCCTTACCCTTACCCTTACCCTTACCCTTACCCTTGCTTTTACCCTTAGGCTTACCCTTACCTTTACCCTTACCCTTACCCTTACCCTTACCCTTACCCTTACCCTTACCCTTGCTTTTACCCTTAAGCTTACCCTTACCCTTACCCTTACCCTTACCCTTACCCTAACCCTTACCCTTGCTTTTACCCTTAAGCTTACCCTTACCCTTACCCTTACCCTTACCCTTACCCTTACCCTTACCCTTACCCTTACCCTTGCTTTTACCCTTAAGCTTACCCTTACCCTTACCCTTACCCTTACCCTTACCCTTACCCTTATCCTTACCCTTGCTTTTACCCTCAAGCTTACCCTTACCCTTACCCTTACCCTTACCCTTACCCTTACCCTTACCTTTACCCTTACCCTTACCCTTACCCTTACCCTTACCCTTGCTTTTACTCTTAGGCTTACCCTTACCTTTACCCTTACCCTTACCCTTACCCTTACCCTCACCCTTACCCTTACCCTTGCTTTTACCCTTAAGCTTACCCTTACCCTTACCCTTACCCTTACCCTTACCCTTGCTTTTACCCTTAAGCTTACCCTTACCCTTACCCTTAACCTTACCCTTACCCTTGCTTTTACCCTTAGGCTTACCCTTACCCTTACCCTTACCCTTACCCTTGCTTTTACCCTTAAGCTTACCCTTACCCTTACCCTTACTCTAACCCTTACCCTTACCCTTACCCTTACCCTTACCCTTACCCTTACCCTTACCCTTACCCTTACCCTTACCCTTACCCTTACCCTTGCTTTTACCCTTAGGCTTACCCTTACCTTTACCCTTACCCTAACCCTTACCCTTACCCTTACCCTTACCCTTACCCTTGCTTTTACCCTTAAGCTTACCCTTACCCTTACCCTTACCCTTACCCTTACCCTTACCCTTACCCTTACCCTTACCCTTACCCTTACCCTTACCCTTGCTTTTACCCTTAAGCTTACCCTTACCCTTACCCTTACCCTTACCCTTACCCTTACCCTTACCCTTACCCTTACCCTTACCCTTACCCTTACCCTTACCCTTGCTTTTACCCTTAAGCTTACCCTTACCCTTACCCTTACCCTTTCCCTTACCCTTACCCTTACCCTTACCCTTACCCTTACCCTTACCCTTACCCTTGCTTTTACCCTTAGGTTTACCCTTACCTTTACCCTTACCCTTACCCTTACCCTTACCCTTACCCTTACCCTTGCTTTTACCCTTAAGCTTACCCTTACCCTTACCCTTACCCTTAAGCTTACCCTTACCCTTACCCTTACCCTTACCCTTACCCTTACCCTTACCCTTACCCTTACCCTTACCCTTACCCTTACCCTTACCCTTACCCTTACCCTTACCCTTACCCTTACCCTTACCCTTGCTTTTACCCTTTAGCTTACCCTTACCCTTACCCTTACCCTTACCCTTACCCTTGCTTTTACCCTTAAGCTTACCCTTACCCTTACCCTTACCCTTAAGCTTACCCTTACCCTTACCCTTACCCTTACCCTTACCCTTACCCTTACCCTTACCCTTACCCTTACCCTTACCCTTACCCTTACCCTTACCCTTACCCTTGCTTTTACCCTTAAGCTTACCCTTACCCTTACCCTTACCCTTACCCTTACCCTTAAGCTTACCCTCACCCTTACCCTTACCCTTACCCTTACCCTTAACCTTACCCTTGCTTTTACCCTTAAGCTTACCCTTACCCTTACCCTTACCCTTACCCTTAAGCTTACCCTTACCCTTACCCTTACCCTTACCCTTACCCTTGCTTTTACCCTTAAGCTTACCCTTACCCTTACCCTTACCCTTACCCTTACCCTTACCCTTAAGCTTACCCTTACCCTTACCCTAACCCTTACCCTTACCCTTACCCTTACCCTTACCCTTACCCTTGCTTTTACCCTTAAGCTTACCCTTACCCTTACCCTAAGTAAGGGTAAGGGTAAGGGTAAGGGTAAGGGTAAGGGTAAGGGTAAGGGTAAGGGTAAGGGTAAGGGTAAGGGTAAGGATAAGGGTAAGGGTAAGGGTAAGGGTAAGGGTAAGGGTAAGGGTAAGGGTAAGGGTAAGGGTAAGGGTAAGCTTAAGGGTAAAAGCAAGGGTAAGGGTAAGGGTAAGGGTAAGGGTAAGGGTAAGGGTAAGGGTAAGGGTAAGCTTAAGGGTAAAAGCAAGGGTAAGGGTAAGGGTAAGGGTAAGGGTAAGGGTAAGGGTAAGGGTAAGGGTAAGGGTAAGGGTAAGGGTAAGGGTAAGGGTAAGGGTAAGGGTAAGGGTAAGGGTAAGGGTAAGGGTAAGCTTAAGGGTAAAAGCAAGGGTAAGGGTAAGGCTAAGGGTAAGGGTAAGGGTAAGGGTAAGGGCAAGCTTAAGGGTAAAAGCAAGGGTAAGGGTAAGGGTAAGGGTAAGGGTAAGGGTAAGGGTAAGGGTAAAGGTGAGGGTAAGCCTAAGGGTAAAAGCAAGGGTAAGGGTAAGGGTAAGGGTAAGGGTAAGGGTAAGGGTAAGGGTAAGGGTAAGGGTAGGGGTAAGAGTAAGGGTAAGGGTAAGCTTAAGGGTAAAAGCAAGGGTAAGGGTAAGGGTAAGGGTAAGGGTAAGGGTAAGGGTAAGCTTAAGGGTAAAAGTAAGCTTAAGGGTAAAAGCAAGGGTAAGGGTAAGGGTAAGGGTAAGGGTAAGGGTAAGGGTAAGGGTAAGGGTAAGGGTAAGGGTAAGGGTAAGGGTAAGGGTAAGCTTAAGGGTAAAAGCAAGGGTAAGGGTAAGGGTAAGGGTAAGGGTAAGGGTAAGGGTAATGGTAAGGGTAAAGATAAGGGTAAGCCTAAGGGTAAAAGCAAGGGTAAGGGTAAGGGTAAGGGTAAGGGTAAGGGTAAGGGTAAGGGTAAGGGATAAGGGTAAGGGTAAGGGTAAGGGTAAGGGTAAGGGTAAGGGTAAGGGAAAGCTTAAGGGTAAAAGCAAGGGTAAGGGTAAGGGTAAGGGTAAGGGTAAGGGTAAGGGTAAGCTTAAGGGTAAGGGTAAGGGTAAGGGTAAGGGTAAGCTTAAGGGTAAAAGCAAGGGTAAGGGTAAGGGTAAGGGTAAGGGTAAGGGTAAGCTTAAGGGTAAAAGCAAGGGTAAGGGTAAGGGTAAGGGTAAGGGTAAGGGTAAGGGTAAGCTTAAGGGTAAGGGTAAGGGTAAGGGTAAGGGTAAGCTTAAGGGTAAAAGCAAGGGTAAGGGTAAGAGTAAGGGTAAGGGTAAGGGTAAGGGTAAGGGTAAGGGTAAGGGTGAGCTTAAGGGTAAAAGCAAGGGTAAGGGTAAGGGTAAGGGTAAGGGTAAGGGTAAGGGTAAGGGTAAGGGTAAGGGTAAGCTTAAGGGTAAAAGCAAGGGTAAGGGTAAGGGTAAGGGTAAGGGTAAGGGTAAGGGTAAGGGTAAGGGTAAGGGTAAGGGTAAAGGTAAGGGTAAGCCTAAGGGTAAAAGCAAGGGTAAGGGTAAGGGTAAGGGTAAGGGTAAGGGTAAGAGTAAGGGTAAGGGTAAGGGTAAGGGTAAGCTTAAGGGTAAAAGCAAGGGTAAGGGTAAGGGTAAGGGTAAGGGTAAGCCTAAGGGTAAAAGCAAGGGTAAGGGTAAGGGTAAGGGTAAGGGTAAGCTTAAGGGTAAAAGCAAGGGTAAGGGTAAGGGTAAGGGTAAGGGTAAGGGTAAGGGTAAGCTTAAGGGTAAAAGTAAGGGTGAGGGTAAGGGTAAGGGTAAGGGTAAGGGTAAGGGTAAGGGTAAGGGTAAGGGTAAGGGTAAGGGTAAGCTTAAGGGTAAAAGCAAGGGTAAGGGTAAGGGTAAGGGTAAGGGTAAGGGTAAGGGTAAGGGTAAGGGTAAGGGTAAGGGTAAGGGTAAGGGTAAGGGTAAGGGTAAGGGTAAGCTTAAGGGTAAAAGCAAGGGTAAGGGTAAGGGTAAGGGTAAGGGTAAGGGTAAAGGTAAGGGTAAGCCTAAGGGTAAAAGCAAGGGTAAGGGTAAGGGTAAGGGTAAGGGTAATGGTAAGGGTAAGGGTAAGGGTAAGGGTAAGGGTAAGGGTAAGGGTAAGGGTAAGGGTAAGGGTAAGGGTAAGGGTAAGGGTAAGGGTAAGGGTAAGGGTAAGGGTAAGGGTAAGGGTAAGGGTAAGGGTAAGGGTAAGCTTAAGGGTAAAAGCAAGGGTAAGGGTAAGGGTAAGGGTAAGGGTAAGCCTAAGGGTAAAAGCAAGGGTAAGGGTAAGGGTAAGGGTAAGGGTAAGGGTAAGGGTAAGCTTAAGGGTAAAAGCAAGGGTAAGGGTAAGGGTAAGGGTAAGGGTAAGGGTAAGGGTATGCTCAAGGGTAAAAGCAAGGGTAAGGGTAAGGGTAAGGGTAAGGGTAAAGGTAAGGGTAAGGGTAAAGGTAAGGGTAAGCCTAAGGGTAAAAGCAAGGGTAAGGGTAAGGGTAAGGGTAAGGGTAAGGGTAAGGGTAAGGGTAAGGGTAAGGGTAAGGGTAAGCTTAAGGGTAAAAGCAAGGGTAAGGGTAAGGGTAAGGGTAAGGGTAAGGGTAAGGGTAAGGGTAAGGGTAAGGGTAAGCTTAAGGGTAAGGGTAAGGGTAAGGGTAAGCTTAAGGGTAAAAGCAAGGGTAAGGGTAAGGGTAAGGGTAAGGGTAAGCTTAAGGGTAAAAGCAAGGGTAAGGGTAAGAGTAAGGGTAAGGGTAAGGGTAAGGGTAAGGGTAAGGGTAAGGGTGAGCTTAAGGGTAAAAGCAAGGGTAAGGGTAAGGGTAAGGGTAAGGGTAAGGGTAAGGGTAAGGGTAAGGGTAAGGGTAAGGGTAAGGGTAAGGGTAAGGGTAAGCTTAAGGGTAAAAGCAAGGGTAAGGGTAAGGGTAAGGGTAAGGGTAAAGGTAAGGGTAAGCCTAAGGGTAAAAGCAAGGGTAAGGGTAAGGGTAAGGGTAAGGGTAAGGGTAAGAGTAAGGGTAAGGGTAAGGGTAAGGGTAAGCTTAAGGGTAAAAGCAAGGGTAAGGGTAAGGGTAAGGGTAAGGGTAAGCCTAAGGGTAAAAGCAAGGGTAAGGGTAAGGGTAAGGGTAAGGGTAAGGGTAAGGGTAAGCTTAAGGATAAAAGCAAGGGTAAGGGTAAGGGTAAGGGTAAGGGTAAGGGTAAGGGTAAGGGTAAGCTTAAGGGTAAAAGCAAGGGTGAGGGTAAGGGTAAGGGTAAGGGTAAGGGTAAGGGTAAGGGTAAGGGTAAGGGTAAGGGTAAGGGTAAGCTTAAGGGTAAAAGCAAGGGTAAGGGTAAGGGTAAGGGTAAGGGTAAGGGTAAGGGTAAGGGTAAGGGTAAGGGTAAGGGTAAGGGTAAGCTTAAGGGTAAAAGCAAGGGTAAGGGTAAGGGTAAGGGTAAGGGTAAGGGTAAAGGTAAGGTTAAGCCTAAGGGTAAAAGCAAGGGTAAGGGTAAGGGTAAGGGTAAGGGTAAGGGTAAGGGTAAGGGTAAGGGTAAGGGTAAGGGTAAGGGTAAGGGTAAGGGTAAGGGTAAGGGTAAGGGTAAGGGTAAGGGTAAGGGTAAGGGTAAGGGTAAGGGTAAGGGTAAGGGTAAGGGTAAGGGTAAGGGTAAGGGTAAGGGTAAGGGTAAGCTTAAGGGTAAAAGCAAGGGTAAGGGTAAGGGTAAGGGTAAGGGTAAGCCTTAGGGTAAAAGCAAGGGTAAGGGTAAGGGTAAGGGTAAGGGTAAGGGTAAGCTTAAGGGTAAAAGCAAGGGTAAGGGTAAGGGTAAGGGTAAGGGTAAGGGTAAGGGTAAGGGTAAGGGTAAGCTCAAGGGTAAAAGCAAGGGTAAGGGTAAGGGTAAGGGTAAGGGTAAAGGTAAGGGTAAGGGTAAAGGTAAGGGTAAGCCTAAGGGTAAAAGCAAGGGTAAGGGTAAGGGTAAGGTTAAGGGTAAGGGTAAGGGTAAGGGTAAGGGTAAGGGTAAGGGTAAGGGTAAGGGTAAGCTTAAGGGTAAAAGCAAGGGTAAGGGTAAGGGTAAGGGTAAGGGTAAGGGTAAGGGTAAGGGTAAGGGTAAGGGTAAGGGTAAGGGTAAGGGTAAGGGTAAGGGTAAGGGTAAGCTTAAGGGTAAGGGTAAGGGTAAGGGTAAGCTTAAGGGTAAAAGCAAGGGTAAGGGTAAGGGTAAGGGTAAGGGTAAGCTTAAGGGTAAAAGCAAGGGTAAGGGTAAGGGTAAGGGTAAGGGTAAGGGTAAGGGTAAGGGTAAGGGTAAGGGTAAGGGTAAGCTTAAGGGTAAGGGTAAGGGTAAGAGTAAGGGTAAGCTTAAGGGTAAAAGCAAGGGTAAGGGTAAGGGTAAGGGTAAGGGTAAGGGTAAGGGTAAGCTTAAGGGTAAGGGTAAGGTTAAGGGTAAGGGTAAGCTTAAGGGTAAAAGATAGGGTAAGGTTAAGGGTAAGGGTAAGGGTAAGGGTAAGGGTAAGGGTAAGCTTAAGGGTAAGGGTAAGGGTAAGGGTAAGGGTAAGCTTAAGGGTAAAAGCAAGGGTAAGGGTAAGGGTAAGGGTAAGGGTAAGGGTAAGGGTAAGGGTAAGGGTAAGGGTAAGGGTAAGGGTAAGGGTAAGGGTAAGGGTAAGGGTAAGGGTAAGGGTAAGGGTAAGCTTAAGGGTAAGGGTAAGGGTAAGGGTAAGTTTAAGGGTAAAAGCAAGGGTAAGGGTAAGGGTAAGGGTAAGGGTAAGGGTAAGCTTAAGGGTAAAAGCAAGGGTAAGGGTAAGGGTAAGGGTAAGGATAAGGGTAAGGGTAAGGGTAAGGGTAAGGGTAAGGGTAAGGTTAAGGGTAAGCTTAAGGGTAAGGGTAAGGGTAAGGGTAAGCTTAAGGGTAAAAGCAAGGGTAAGGGTAAGGGTAAGGGTAAGGGTAAGGGTAAAGGTAAGGGTAAGCCTAAGGGTAAAAGCAAGGGTAAGGGTAAGGGTAAGGGTAAGGGTAAGGGTACGGGTAAGGGTAAGGGTAAGGGTAAGGGTAAGGGTAAGGGTAAGCTTAAGGGTAAAAGCAAGGGTAAGGGTAAGGGTAAGGGTAAGGGTAAGGGTAAGGGTAAGGGTAAGGTTAAGGGTAAGGGTAAGGGTAAGCTTAAGGGTAAAAGCAAGGGTAAGGGTAAGGGTAAGGGTAAGGGTATAGGTAAGGGTAAGGGTAAGGGTAAGGGTAAGGGTAAGGGTAAGCTTAAGGGTAAAAGCAAGGGTAAGGGTAAGGGTAAGGGTAAGGGTAAGGGTTAGGGTAAGGGTAAAGGTAAGGGTAAGCCTAAGGGTTAAAGCAAGGGTAAGGGTAAGGGTAAGGGTAAGGGTAAGGGTAAGGGTAAGGGTAAGGGTAAGGGTAAGGGTAAGAGTAAGGGTAAGGGTAAGGGTAAGCTTAAGGGTAAAAGCAAGGGTAAGGGTAAGGGTAAGGGTAAGCCTAAGGGTAAAAGCAAGGGTAAGGGTAAGGTTAAGGGTAAGGGTAAGGGTAAGCTTAAGGGTAAAAGCAAGGGTAAGGGTAAGGGTAAGGTTAAGGGTAAGGGTAAGGGTAAGCTTAAGTGTAAAAGCAAGGGTAAGGGTAAGGGTGAGGGTAAGGGTAAGGGTAAGGGTAAGGGTAAGGGTAAAGGTAAGGGTAAGCCTAAGAGTAAAAGCAAGGGTAAGGGTAAGGGTAAGGGTAAGGGTAAGCTTAAGGGTAAAAGCAAGGGTAAGGGTAAGGGTAAGGGTAAGGGTAAGGGTAAGGGTAAGGGTAAGGGTAAGGGTAAGGGTAAGGGTAAGGGTAAGGGTAAGGGTAAGCTTAAGGGTAAAAGCAAGGGTAAGGGTAAGGGTAAGGGTAAGGGTAAGGGTAAAGGTAAGGGTAAGCCTAAGGGTGAAAGCAAGGGTAAGGGTAAGGGTAAGGGTAAGGGTAAGGGTAAGGGTAAGGGTAAGGGTAAGGGTAAGGGTAAGGGTAAGGGTAAGGGTAAGGGTGAGGGTAAGGGTAAGGGTAAGGGTAAGGGTAAGGGTAAGGGTAAGGGTAAGGGTAAGGGTAAGGGTAAGCTTAAGGGTAAAAGCAAGGGTAAGGGTAAGGGTAAGGGTAAGGGTAAGCCTAAGGGTAAAAGCAAGGGTAAGGGTAAGGGTAAGGGTAAGGGTAAGGGTAAGCTTAAGGGTAAAAGCAAGGGTAAGGGTAAGGGTAAGGGTAAGGGTAAGGGTAAGGGTAAGCTCAAGGGTAAAAGCAAGGGTAAGGGTAAGGGTAAGGGTAAGGGTAAAGGTAAGGGTAAGGGTAAAGGTAAGGGTAAGCCTAAGGGTAAAAGCAAGGGTAAGGTAAGGGTAAGGGTAAGGGTAAGGGTAAGGGTAAGGGTAAGGGTAAGCTTAAGGGTAAAAGCAAGGGTAAGGGTAAGGGTAAGGGTAAGGGTAAGGGTAAGGGTAAGGGTAAGGGTAAGGGTAAGGGTAAGGGTAAGCTTAAGGGTAAGGGTAAGGGTAAGGGTAAGCTTAAGGGTAAAAGCAAGGGTAAGGGTAAGGGTAAGGGTAAGGGTAAGCTTAAGGGTAAAAGCAAGGGTAAGGGTAAGGGTAAGGGTAAGGGTAAGGGTAAGGGTAAGGGTAAGGGTAAGGGTAAGGGTAAGGGTAAGCTTAAGGGTAAGGGTAAGGGTAAGGGTAAGGGTAAGCTTAAGGGTAAAAGCAAGGGTAAGGGTAAGGGTAAGGGTAAGGGTAAGGGTAAGCTTAAGGGTAAGGGTAAGGGTAAAGGTAAGGGTAAGCTTAAGGGTAAAAGCAAGGGTAAGGTTAAGGGTAAGGGTAAGGGTAAGGGTAAGGGTAAGGGTAAGGGTAAGCTTAAGGGTAAGGGTAAGGGTAAGGGTAAGGGTAAGCTTAAGGGTAAAAGCAAGGGTAAGGGTAAGGGTAAGGGTAAGGGTAAGGGTAAGGGTAAGGGTAAGGGTAAGGGTAAGGGTAAGGGTAAGGGTAAGGGTAAGGGTAAGGGTAAGGGTAAGGGTAAGCTTAAGGGTAAGGGTAAGGGTGAGGGTAAGCTTAAGGGTAAAAGCAAGGGTAAGGGTAAGGGTAAGGGTAAGGGTAAGGGTAAGCTTAAGGGTAAAAGCAAGGGTAAGGGTAAGGGTAAGGGTAAGGGTAAGGGTAAGGGTAAGGG
>CAUEHS010000829.1:0-53205 GCA_958510865.1 Myrrha octodecimguttata | reverse complement strand
TTGCTTTTACCCTTAAGCTTACCCTTACCCTTACCCTTACCCTTACCCTTACCCTTACCCTTACCCTTACACTTACCCTTACCCTTACCCTTACCCTTACCCTTACCCTTACCCTTACCCTTACCCTTACCCTTGCTTTTACCCTTAGGCTTACCCTTACCTTTACCCTTACCCTTACCCTTACCCTTACCCTTACCCTTACCCTTACCCTTACCCTTAAGCCTACCCTTACCCTTACCCTTACCCTTACCCTTGCTTTTACCCTTAAGCTTACCCTTACCCTTACCCTTACCCTTACCCTTACCCTTACCCTTACCTACCCTTACCCTTACCCTTACCCTTACCCTTACCCTTACCCTTACCCTTACCCTTGCTTTTACCCTTAAGCTTACCCTTACCCTTACCCTTACCCTTACCCTTGCTTTACCCTTAAGCTTACCCTTACCCTTACCTTACCCTTACCCTTACCTTACCCTTACCCTTACCCTTACCCTTACCCTTACCCTTACCCTTGCTTTACCCTCAAGCTTACCCTTACCCTTACCCTTACCCTTACCCTTACCCTTGCTTTTACCCTTAAGCTTACCCTTACCCTTACCCTTACCCTTGCCTTACCCTTACCCTTGCTTTTACCCTTAGGCTTACCCTTACCCTTACCCTTACCCTTACCCTTGCTTTTACCCTTAAGCTTACCCTTACCCTTACCCTTACCCTTACCCTTACCCTTACCCTTACCCTTACCCTTACCCTTAACCCTTACCCTTACCCTTGCTTTACCCTTAGGCTTACCCTTACCTTTACCCTTACCCTTACCCTTACCCTTACCCTTACCCTTACCCTTACCCTTACCCTTACCCTTACCCTTACCCTTACCCTTACCCTTACCCTTACCCTTGCTTTTACCTTAAGCTTACCCTTACCCTTAACCCTTACCCTTACCCTTACCCTTCTTACCCTTACCCTTACCCTTACCCTTACCCTTGCTTTTACCCTTACCCTTACCCTTGCTTTTACCCTTAGGCTTACCCTTACCCTTACCCTTACCCTTACCCTTACCCTTACCCTTACCCTTGCTTTTACCCTTAAGCTTACCCTTACCCTTACCCTTACCCTTACCCTTACCCTTACCCTTACCCTTACCCTTGCTTTTACCCTTAAGCTTACCCTTACCCTTACCCTTACCCTTACCCTTACCCTTACCCTTACCCTTACCCTTACCCTTACCCTTACCCTTACCCTTACCCTTACCCTTACCCTTACCCTTACCCTTGCTTTTACCCTTAAGCTCACCCTTACCCTTACCCTTACCCTTACCCTTACCCTTACCCTTACCCTTACCCTTACCCTTACCTTACCCTTACCCTTACCCTTGCTTTTACCCTTGAGCTTACCCTTACCTTTACCCTTACCCTTACCCTTACCCTTACCCTTACCCTTACCCTTACCCTTACCCTTACCCTTACCCTTACCCTTACCCTTACCCATACCCTTGCTTTTACCCTTAGGCTTACCCTTACCTTTACCCTTACCCTTACCCTTACCCTTACCCTTACCCTTACCCTTGCTTTTACCCTTAGGCTTACCCTTACCCTTACCCTTACCCTTACCCTTACCCTTACCCTTACCCTTACCCTTACCCTTACCCTTACCTTACCCTTACCCTTACCCTTACCCTTACCCTTACCCTTACCCTTACCCTTACCCTTTCCTTACCCTTACCCTTACCCTTACCCTCACCCTTAGCTTTTACCCTTAAGCTTACCCTTACCCTTACCCTTACCCTTACCCTTACCCTTACCCTTACCCTTACCCTTACCCTTACCCTTACCCTTACCCTTACCCTTACCCTTACCCTTACCTTACCCTTACCCTTACCCTTACCCTTACCCTTACCCTTACCCTTACCCTTACCCTTACCCTTACCCTTACCCTTACCCTTACCCTTACCCTTGCTTTTACCCTTACCCTTACCCTTGCTTTTACCCTTAGGCTTACCCTTACCCTTACCCTTACCCTTACCCTTACCCTTACCCTTACCCTTGCTTTTACCCTTAAGCTTACCCTTACCCTTACCCTTACCCTTACCCTTACCCTTACCCTTACCCTTACCCTTGCTTTTACCCTTAAGCTTACCCTTACCCTTACCCTTACACTTACCCTTACCCTTACCCTTACCCTTACCCTTACCCTTACCCTTACCCTTACCCTTACCCTTACCCTTACCCTTGCTTTTACCCTTAAGCTTACCCTTACCCTTACCCTTACCCTTACCCTTACCCTTACCCTTACCCTTACCCTTACCCTTACCCTTACCCTTGCTTTTACCCTTGAGCTTACCCTTACCCTTACCCTTACCCTTACCCTTACCCTTACCCTTACCCTTACCCTTACCCTTACCCTTACCCTTACCCTTACCCTTACCCTTACCCATACCCTTGCTTTTACCCTTAGGCTTACCCTTACCTTTACCCTTACCCTTACCCTTACCCTTACCCTTACCCTTGCTTTTACCCTTAGGCTTACCCTTACCCTTACCCTTACCCTTACACTTACCCTTACCCTTACCCTTACCCTTACCCTTACTTTTTCCCTTACCCTTACCCTTACCCTTTCCCTTACCCTTACCCTTACCCTTACCCTCACCCTTGCTTTTACGCTTAAGCTTACCCTTACCCTTACCCTTACCCTTACCCTTACCCTTACCCTTACCCTTACCCTTACCCTTACCCTTACCCTTACCCTTTCCCTTACCCTTACCCTTACCCTTACCCTTGCTTTTACCCTTAGGCTTACCCTTACCTTTACCCTTACCCTTACCCTTACCCTTACCCTTACCCTTACCCTTACCCTTACCCTTACCCTTACCCTTAAGCTTACCCTTACCCTTACCTTACCCTTACCCTTGCTTTTACCCTTAAGCTTACCCTTACCCTTACCCTTACCCTTACCCTTACCCTTACCCTTACCCTTACCCTTACCCTTACCCTTACCCTTACCCTTACCCTTACCCTTACCCTTGCTTTTACCCTTAAGCTTACCCTTACCCTTACCCTTACCCTTACCCTTGCTTTTACCCTTAAGCTTACCCTTACCTTACCCTTACCCTTACCCTTACCCTTACCCTTACCCTTACCTTACCCTTACCCTTACCCTTACCCTTGCTTTTACCCTTAGGCTTACCCTTACCTTACCCTTACCCTTACCCTTACCCTTACCCTTACCCTTGCTTTTACCCTCAAGCTTACCCTTACCCTTACCCTTACCCTTACCCTTACCCTTGCTTTTACCCTTAAGCTTACCCTTACCCTTACCCTTACCCTTACCCTTACCCTTGCTTTACCCTTAGGCTTACCCTTACCCTTACCCTTACCCTTACCCTTAGCTTCTACCCTTAAGCTTACCCTTACACTTACCCTTACCCTTACCCTTACCCTTACCCTTACCCTTACCCTTACCCTTACCCTTACCCTTACCCTTACCCTTACCCTTACCCTTACCCTTACCCTTGCTTTTACCCTTAGGCTTACCCTTACCTTACCCTTACCCTTACCCTTACCCTTACCCTTACCCTTACCCTTACCCTTACCCTTACCCTTACCCTTACCTTACCCTTACCCTTACCCTTACCCTTGCTTTTACCCTTAAGCTTACCCTTACCCTTACCCTTACCCTTACCCTTACCCTTACCCTTACCCTTACCCTTGCTTTTACCCTTAAGCTTACCCTTACCCTTACCCTTACCCTTACCCTTACCCTTACCCTCACCCTTACCCTTACCCTTACCCTTGCTTATACCCTTAAGCTTACCCTTACCCTTACCCTTACCCTTACCCTTACCCTTACCCTTACCCTTACCCTTACCCTTACCCTTACCCTTACCCTTGCTTTTACCCTTAGGCTTACCCTTACCTTTACCCTTACCCTTACCCTTACCTTACCCTTACCCTTACCCTTACCCTTACCCTTACCCTTACCCTTGCTTTTACCCTTAAGCTTACCCTTACCCTTACCCTTACCCTTACCCTTACCCTAACCCTTACCCTTGCTTTTACCCTTTAGCTTACCCTTACCCTTACCCTTACCCTTACCCTTACCCTTACCATTACCCTTACCCTTACCCTTAACCCTTACCCTTACCCTTACCCTTGCTTTTACCCTTAAGCTTACCCTTACCCTTACCCTTACCCTTACCCTTACCCTTACCCTTGCTTTTACCCTTAGGCTACCCTCACCTTTACCCTTACCCTTACCCTTACCCTTACCCTTACCCTTACCCTTACCCTTACCCTTACCCTTACCCTTGCTTTTACCCTTAAGCTTACCCTTACCCTTACCCTTTCCCTTACCCTGACCCTGTCCCTTGCTTTTACCCTTAAGCTTACCCTTACCCTTACCCTTACCCTTACCCTTACCCTTACCCTTGCTTTTACCCTTAGGCTTACCCTTACCCTTACCCTTACCCTTACCCTTGCTTTTACCCTTAAGCTTACCCTTACCCTTACCCTTACTCTTACCCTTACCCTTACCCTTACCCTTACCCTTACCCTTACCCTTACCCTTAACCTTACCCTTACCCTTGCTTTTACCCTTAGGCTTACCCTTACCTTTACCCTTACCCTAACCCTTACCCTTACCCTTACCCTTACCCTTACCCTTGCTTTTACCCTTAAGCTTACCCTTACCCTTACCCTTACCCTTACCCTTACCCTCACCCTTACACTTACCCTTACCCTTACCCTTGCTTTTACCCTTAAGCTTACCCTTACCCTTACCCTTACCCTTACCCTTACCCTTACCCTTACCCTTACCCTTACCCTTACCCTTAACCTTACCCTTACCCTTGCTTTTACCCTTAAGCTTACCCTTACCCTTACCCTTACCCTTACCCTTACCCTAACCCTTACCCTTGCTTTTACCCTTAAGCTTACCCTTACCCTTACCCTTACCCTTACCCTTACCCTTACCCTTACCCTTACCCTTACCTTTACCCTTACCCTTACCCTTACCCTTACCCTTACCCTTACCCTAACCCTTACCCTTACCCTTGCTTTTACCCTTAAGCTTACCCTTACCCTTACCCTTACCCTTACCCTTACCCTTACCCTTACCCTTACCCTTACCCTTACCCTTACCCTTACCCTTACCCTTACCCTTACCCTTACCCTTACCCTTGCTTTTACCCTTAAGCTTACCCTTACCCTTACCCTTACCCTTACCCTTACCCTTACCCTTACCCTTGCTTTTACCCTTAGGCTTACCCTTACCTTTACCCTTACCCTTACCCTTACCCTTACCCTTACCCTTACCCTTACCCTTACCCCTACCCTTGCTTTTACCCTTAAGCTTACCCTTACCCTTACCCTTACCCTTACCCTTACCCTTACCCTTGCTTTTACCCTTAAGCTTACCCTTACCCTTACCCTTACCCTTACCCTTACCCTTGCTTTTACCCTTAGGCTTACCCTTACCCTTACCCTCACCCTTGCTTTTACCCTTAAGCTTACCCTTACCCTTACCCTTACTCTTACCCTTACCCTTACCCTTACCCTTACCCTTACCCTTACCCTTACCCTTACCCTTACCCTTACCCTTACCCTTGCTTTTTCCCTTAGGCTTACTCTTACCTTTACCCTTACCCTAACCCTTACCCTTACCCTTACCCTTACCCTTACTCTTACCCTTGCTTTTACCCTTAAGCTTACCCTTACCCTTACCCTTACCCTTACCCTTACCCTTACCCTTACCCTTGCTTTTACCCTTAAGCTTTCCCTCACCCTTACCCTTACCCTTACCCTTACCCTTACCCTTACCCTTGCTTTTACCCTTAAGCTTACCCTTACCCTTACCCTTACCCTTACCCTTACCCTTACCCTTACCCTTACCCTCACCCTTATCCTTGCTTTTACCCTTAGGCTTACCCTTACCTTTACCCTTACCCTTACCCTTACCCTTACCCTTACCCTTGCTTTTACCCTTAAGCTTACCCTTACCCTTACCCTAACCCTTACCCTTAAGCTTACCCTTACCCTTACCCTTACCCTTACCCTTACCCTTACCCTTACCCTTAACCTTACCCTTGCTTTTACCCTTAAGCTTACCCTTACCCTTACCCTTACCCTTACCCTTACCCTTGCTTTTACCCTTAAGCTTACCCTTACCCTTACCCTTACCCTTACCCTTAAGCTTTCCCTTACCCTTACCCTTACCCTTACCCTTACCCTTACCCTTACCCTTACCCTTACCCTTACCCTTACCCTTACCATTACCCTTACCCTTGCTTTTACCCTTAAGCTTACCCTTACCCTTACCCTTACCCTTACCCTTAAGCTTACCCTTACCCTTACCCTTACCCTTACCCTCACCCTTACCCTTACCCTTGCTTTTACCCTTAAGCTTACCCTTACCCTTACCCTTACCCTTACCCTTAAGCTTACCCTTACCCTTACCCTTACCCTTACCCTTACCCTTACCCTTACCCTTGCTTTTACCCTTAAGCTTACCCTTACCCTTACCCTTACCCTTACCCTTAAGCTTACCCTTACCCTTACCCTTACCCTTACCCTTACCCTTACACTTACCCTTACCCTTACCCTTACCCTTGCTTTTACCCTTAAGCTTACCCTTACCCTTACCCTTAACCTTACCCTTGCTTTTATCCTTAAGCTTACCCTTACCCTTACCCTTACCCTTACCCTTAAGCTTACCCTTACCCTTACCCTTACCCTTACCCTTACCCTTACCCTTACCCTTACCCTTGCTTTTACCCTTAAGCTTACCCTTACCCTTACCCTTAACCTTACCCTTACCCTTACCCTTACCCTTACCCTTACCCTTACCCTTGCTTTTACCCTTAGGCTTACCCTTACCTTTACCCTTACCCTTACCCTTACCCTTACCCTTACCCTAACCCTTACCTTTACCCTTACCCTTGCTTTTACCCTTAAGCTTACCCTTACCCTTACCCTTACCCTTACCCTTACCCTTACCCTTACTCTTGCTTTTACCCTTAAGCTTACCCTTACCCTTACCCTTACCCTTACCATTACCCTTGCTTTTACCCTTAGGCTTACCCTTACCCTTTCCCTTACCCTTACCCTTGCTTTTACCCTTAAGCTTACCCTTACCCTTACCCTTACCCTTACCCTTACCCTTACCCTTACCCTTACCCTTACCCTTACCCTTACCCTTACCCTTACCCTTACCCTAACCCTTACCCTTACCCTTACCCTTACCCTTACCCTTTCCCTTGCTTTTACCCTTAGGCTTACCCTTACCTTCACCCTTACCCTTACCCTTACCCTTACCCTTGCTTTTACCCTTAAGCTTACCCTTACCCTTACCCTTACCCTTACCCTTACCCTTACCCTTACCCTTACCCTTACCCTTACCCTTACCCTTACCCTTGCTTTTACCCTTAAACTTACCCTTACCCTTACCCTTACCCTTACCCTTACCCTTACCCTTACCCTTACCCTCACCCTTGCTTTTACCCTTAAGCTTACCCTTACCCTTACCCTTACCCTTACCCTTACCCTTACCCTTGCTTTTACCCTTAAGCTTACCCTTACCCTTACCCTTACCCTTACCCTTACCCCTGCTTTTACCCTTAGGCTTACCCTTACCCTTACCCTTACCCTTACCCCTGCTTTTACCCTTAAGCTTACCCTTACCCTTACCCTTACTCTTACCCTTACCCTTACCCTTACCCTTACCCTTACCCTTACCCTTGCTTTTACCCTTAGGCTTACCCTTACCTTTACCCTTACCCTTACCCTTACCCTTACCCTTACCCTTACCCTTACCCTTACCCTTGCTTTTACCCTTAAGCTAACCCTTACCCTTACCCTTACCCTTACCCTTACCCTTACCCTTAACCTTACCCTTACCCTTGCTTTCACCCTTAAGCACACCCTTACCCTTACCCTTACCCTTACCCTTACACTTACCCTTACCCTGACCCTTACCCTTGCTTTTACCCTTAAGCTTACCCTTACTCTTACCCTTACCCTTACCCTTAAGCTTACCCTTACCCTTACCCTTACCCTTACCCTTACCCTTACCCTCACCCTTACCCTTGCTTTTACCCTTAAGCTTACCCTTACCCTTACCCTTACCCTTACCCTTGCTTTTACCCTTAAGCTTACCCTTACCCTTACCCTTACCCTTAAGCTTACCCTTACCCTTACCCTTACCCTTACCCTTACCCTTACCCTTGCTTTTACCCTTAAGCTTACCCTTACCCTTACCCTTACCCTTACCCTAACCCTTACCCTTAACCTTACCCTTACCCTTACCCTTACCCTTACCCTTACCCTTGCTTTTACCCTTAGGCTTACCCTTACCTTTACCCTTACCATTACCCTTACCCCTACCCTTACCCTTACCCTTACCCTTACCCTTACCCTTGCTTTTACCCTTAAGCTTACCCTTACCCTTACCCTTACCCTTACCCTTACCCTTACCCTTACCCTTACCCTTACCCTTACCCTTACCCTTACCCTTACCCTTACCCTTACCCTTGCTTTTACCCTTAAGCTTACCCTTACCCTTACCCTTACCCTTACCCTTACCCTTACCCTTACCCTTACCCTTACCCTTACCCTTACCCTTACCTCTACCCTTACCCTTACCCTTGCTTTTACCCTTAAGCTTACCCTTACCCTTACCCTTACTCTTACCCTTACCCTTACCCTTACCCTTACCCTTGCTTTTACCCTTAAGCTTACCCTTACCCTTACCTTTACCCTTACCCTTACCCTTACCCTTACCCTTACCCTTACTCTTACCCTTACCCTTACCCTTACCCTTAGGCTTACCCTTACCTTTAGCCTTACCCTTACCCTTACCCTTACCCTTACCCTTACCCTTACCCTTGCTTTTACCCTTAAGCTTACCCTTACCCTTACCCTTACCCTTACCCTTACCCTTACCCTTACCCTTACCCTTACCCTTGCTTTTACCCTTAAGCTTACCCTTACCCTTACCCTTACCCTTACACTTACCCTTGCTTTTACCCTTAGGCTTACCCTTACCCTTACCCTTACCCTTACCCTTAAGCTTACCCTTACCCTTACCCTTACCCTAACCCTTACCCTTACCCTTACCCTTACCCTTACCCTTACCCTTACCCTTACCCTTACCCTTACCCTTACCCTTACCCTTACCCTTACCCTTGCTTTTACCCTTAAGCTTACCCTTACCCTTACCCTTACTCTTACCCTTACCCTTACCCTTACCCTTACCCTTACCCTTGCTTTGACCCTTAGGCTTACCCTTACCTTTACCCTTACCCTTACCCTTACCCTTACCCTTATCCTTACCCTTACCCTTACCCTTACCCTTGCTTTTACCCTTAAGCTTACCCTTACCCTTACCCTTACCCTTACCCTTACCCTTACCCTTGCTTTTACCCTTAAGCTTACCCTTACCCTTACCCTTACCCTTACCCTTACCCTTGCTTTTACCCTTAGGCTTACCCTTACCCTTACCCTTACCCTTACCCTTGCTTTTACCCTTAAGCTTACCCTTACCCTTACCCTTACCCTTACCCTTACCCTTACCCTTACCCTTACCCTTACCCTTACCCTTACCCTTACCCTTACCCTTGCTTTTACCCTTAGGCTTAACCTTACCTTTACCCTTACCCTTACCCTTACCCTTACCCTTACTCTTACCCTTACCCTTACCCTTACCCTTACCCTTACCCTTACCCTTACCCTTGCTTTTACCCTTAAGCTTACCCTTACCCTTACCCTTACCCTTACCCTCACCCTTACCCTTACCCTTACACTTGCTTATACCCTTAAGCTTACCCTTACCCTTACCCTTACCCTTACCCTTACCCTCACCCTTACCCTTACCCTTACCCTTGCTTTTACCCTTAGGCTTACCCTTACCTTTACCCTTACCCTTACCCTTACCCTTACCCTTACCCTTACCCTTACCCTTGCTTTTACCCTTAAGCTTACCCTTACCCTTACCCTTACTCTTACCCTTACCCTAACCCTTACCCTTGCTTTTACCCTTAAGCTTACCCTTACCCTTACCCTTACCCTTACCCTTACCCTTACCCTTACCCTTACCCTTACCCTTACCCTTACCCTTACCCTTACCCTTGCTTTTACCCTTAAGCTTACCCTTACCCTTACCCTTACCCTTACCCTTACCCTTACCCTTACCCTTACCCTTACCCTTATCCTTACCCTTGCTTTTACCCTTAAGCTTACCCTTACCCTTACCCTTACCCTTACCCTTACCCTTACCCTTACCCTTACCCTTACCCTTACCCTTACCCTTACCCTTACCCTTACCCTAACCCCTGCTTTTACTCTTAGGCTTACCCTTACCTTTACCCTTACCCTTACCCTCACCCTTACCCTTACCCTTGCTTTTACCCTTAACCTTACCCTTACCCTTACCCTTACCCTCACCCTTACCCTTGCTTTTACCCTTAAGCTTACCCTTACCCTTACCCTTAACCTTACCCTTACCCTTGCTTTTACCCTTAGGCTTACCCTTACCCTTACCCTTACCCTTACCCTTGCTTTAACCCTTAAGCTTACCCTTACCCTTACCCTTACTCTTACCCTTACCCTTACCATTACCCTTACCCTTACCCTTACCCTTACCCTTACCCTTACCCTTACCCTTGCTTTTACCCTTAGGCTTACCCTTACCTTTACCCTTACCCTAACCCTTACCCTTACCCTTACCCTTACACTTACCCTTGCTTTTACCCTTAAGCTTACCCTTACCCTTACCCTTACCCTTACCCTTACCCTTACCCTTACCCTTACCCTTACCCTTACCCTTACCCTTACCCTTGCTTTTACCCTTAAGCTCACCCTTACCCTTACCCTTACCCTTACCCTTACCCTTACCCTTACCCTTACCCTTACCCTTACCCTTACCCTTGCTTTTACCCTTAAGCTTACCCTTACCCTTACCCTTACCCTTACCCTTACCCTTACCCTTACCCTTACCCTTACCCTTACCCTTACCCTTACCCTTACCCTTACCCTTGCTTTTACCCTTAGGCTTACCCTTACCTTTACCCTTACCCTTAACCTTACCCTTACCCTTGCTTTTACCCTTAAGCTTACCCTTACCCTTACCCTTACCCTTAAGCTTACCCTTACCCTTACCCTTACCCTTACCCTTACCCTTACCCTTACCCTTACCCTTACCCTTACCCTTACCCTTACCCTTGCTTTTACCCTTAAGCTTACCCTTACCCTTACCCTTACCCTTAAGCTTACCCTTACCCTTACCCTTACCCTTGATTTTACCCTTAAGCTTACCCTTACCCTTACCCTTACCCTTACCCTTACCCTTGCTTTTACCCTTAAGCTTACCCTTACCCTTACCCTTACCCTTACCCTTAAGCTTACGCTTACCCTTACCCTTACCCTTACCCTTACCCTTACCCTTACCCTTGCTTTTACCCTTAAGCTTACCCTTACCCTTACCCTTACCCTTACCCTTACCCTTACCCTTACCCTTACCCTTACCCTTACCCTTACTCTTACCCTTACCCTTACCCTTGCTTTTACCCTTAGGCTTACCCTTACCTTTACCCTTACCATTACCCTTACCCTTACCCTTACCCTTACCCTTACCCTTACCCTTGCTTTTACCCTTAAGCTTACCCTTACCCTTACCCTTACCCTTACCCTTACCCTTACCCTTGCTTTTACCCTTAAGCTTACCCTTACCCTTACTCTTACCCCTACCCTTACCCTTACCCTTACCCTTACCCTTACCCTTACCCTTACCCTTGCCTTCACCCTTAAGCTCACCCTTACCCTTACCCTTACCCTTACCCTTACCCTTACCCTTACCCTTACCCTTACTCTTACCCTTACCCTTGCTTTTACCCTTAAGCTTACCCTTACCCTTACCCTTACCCTTAAGCTTACCCTTACCCTTACCCTTACCCTTAACCTCACCCTTACCCTTGCTTTTACCCTTAAGCTTACCCTTACCCTTACCCTTACCCTTACCCTTACCCTTGCTTTTACCCTTAAGCTTACCCTTACCCTTACCCTTACCCTTACCCTTAAGCTTACGCTTACCCTTACCCTTACCCTTACCCTTACCCTTACCCTTACCCTTGCTTTTACCCTTAAGCTTACCCTTACCCTTACCCTTACCCTTACCCTTACCCTTACCCTTACCCTTACACTTGCTTTTACCCTTAGGCTTACCCTTACCTTTACCCTTACCATTACCCTTACCCTTACCCTTACCCTTACCCTTACCCTTACCCTTACCCTTACCCTTGCTTTTACCCTTAAGCTTACCCTTACCCTTACCCTTACCCTTACCCTTACCCTTACCCTTACCCTTGCTTTTACCCTTAAGCTTACCCTTACCCTTACCCTTACCCTTACCCTTACCCTTACCCTTACCCTTACCCTTACCCTTACCCTTACCCTTACCCTTACCCTTACCCTTACCCTTACCCTTACCCTTACCCTTACCCTTGCTTTTACCCTTAAGCTTACCCTTACCCTTACCCTTACCCTTACCCTTACCCTTACCCTTGCTTTTACCCTTAAGCTTACCCTTACCCTTACTCTTACCCCTACCCTTACCCTTACCCTTACCCTTACCCTTACCCTTACCCTTACCCTTGCTTTTACCCTTAGGCTTACCCTCACCTTTACCCTTACCCTTACCCTTACCCTTACCCTTACCCTTACCCTTACCCTTACCCTTGCTTTTACCCTTAAGCTTACCCTTACCCTTACCCTTACCCTTACCCTTAGCCTTACCCTTACCCTTACCCTTACCCTTACCCTTACCCTTACCCTTGCTTTTACCCTTAAGCTTACCCTTACCCTTACCCTTACCCTTACCCTTACCCTTACCCTTACCCTTACCCTTACCCTTACCCTTACCCTTACCCTTACCCTTACTTAGGGTAAGGGTAAGGGTAAGCTTAAGGGTAAAAGCAAGGGTAAGGGTAAGGGTAAGGGTAAGGTTAAGGGTAAGGGTAAGGGTAAGGGTAAGGGTAAGCTTAAGGGTAAGGGTGAGGGTAAGGGTAAGGGTAAGCTTAAGGGTAAAAGCAAGGGTAAGGGTAAGGGTAAGGGTAAGGGTAAGGGTAAGCTTAAGGGTAAGGGTAAGGGTAAGGGTAAGGGTAAGCTTAAGGGTAAAAGCAAGGGTAAGGTTAAGGGTAAGGGTAAGGGTAAGGGTAAGGGTAAGGGTAAGCTTAAGGGTAAGGGTAAGGGTAAGGGTAAGGGTAAGCTTAAGGGTAAAAGCAAGGGTAAGGGTAAGGGTAAGGGTAAGGGTAAGGGTAAGGGTAAGGGTAAGGGTAAGGGTAAGGGTAAGGGTAAGCTTAAGGGTAAGGGTAAGGGTAAGGGTAAGCTTAAGGGTAAAAGCAAGGGTAAAGGTAAGGGTAAGGGTAAGGGTAAGGGTAAGCTTAAGGGTAAAAGCAAGGGTAAGGGTAAGGGTAAGGGTAAGGGTAAGGGTAAGGGTAAGGGTAAGGGTGAGGGTAAGGGTAAGGGTAAGGGTAAGCTTAAGGGTAAGGGTAAGGGTAAGGGTAAGCTTAAGGGTAAAAGCAAGGGTAAGGGTAAGGGTAAGGGTAAGGGTAAAGGTAAGGGTAAGCCTAAGGGTAAAAGCAAGGGTAAGGGTAAGGGTAAGGGTAAGGGTAAGGGTAAGGGTAAGGGTAAGGGTAAGGGTAAGGGTAAGGGTAAGGGTAAGGGTAAGGGTAAGGGTAAGCTTAAGGGTAAAAGCAAGGGTAAGGGTAAGGGTAAGGGTAAGGGTAAGGGTAAGGGTAAGGGTAAGGGTAAGGGTAAGCTTAAGGGTAAAAGCAAGGGTAAGGGTAAGGGTAAGGGTAAGAGTAAGGGTAAGGGTAAGGGTAAGGGTAAGGGTAAGCTTAAGGGTAAAAGCAAGGGTAAGGGTAAGGGTAAGGGTAAGTGTAAGGGTAAGGGTAAGGGTTAGGGTAAGGGTAAAGGTAAGGGTAAGCCTAAGGGTAAAAGCAAGGGTAAGAGTAAGGGTAAGGGTAAGGGTAAGGGTAAGGGTAAGGGTAAGGGTAAGGGTAAGGGTAAGAGTAAGGGTAAGGATAAGGGTAAGCTTAAGGGTAAAAGCAAAAGTAAGGGTAAGGGTAAGGGTAAGGGTAAGCCTAAGGGTAAAAGCAAGGGTAAGGGTAAGGTTAAGGGTAAGGGTAAGGGTAAGCTTAAGGGTAAAAGCAAGGGTAAGGGTAAGGGTAAGGGTAAGGGTAAGGGTAAGCTTAAGGGTAAAAGCAAGGGTAAGGGTAAGGGTGAGGGTAAGGGTAAGGGTAAGGGTAAGGGTAAAGGTAAGGGTAAGCCTAAGAGTAAAAGCAAGGGTAAGGGTAAGGGTAAGGGTAAGGGTAAGGGTAAGGGTAAGGGTAAGGGTAAGGGTAAGGGTAAGGGTAAGGGTAAGCTTAAGGGTAAAAGCAAGGGTAAGGATAAGGGTAAGGGTAAGGGTAAGGGTAAGGGTAAGGGTAAGGGTAAGGGTAAGGGTAAGGGTAAGCTTAAGGGTAAAAGCAAGGGTAAGGGTAAGGGTAAGGGTAAGGGTAAGGGTAAGGGTAAGGGTAAGGGTAAGGGTAAGGGTAAGGGTAAGGGTAAGGGTAAGGGTAAGGGTAAGGGTAAGCTTAAGGGTAAGGGTAAGGGTAAGGGTAAGGGTAAGCTTAAGGGTAAAAGCAAGGGTAAGGGTAAGGGTAAGGGTAAGGGTAAGGGTAAGCTTAAGGGTAAGGGTAAGGGTAAGGGTAAGGGTAAGGGTAAGCTTAAGGGTAAAAGCAAGGGTAAGGTTAAGGGTAAGGGTAAGGGTAAGGGTAAGGGTAAGGGTAAGGGTAAGCTTAAGGGTAAGGGTAAGGGTAAGGGTAAGGGTAAGCTTAAGGGTAAAAGCAAGGGTAAGGGTAAGGGTAAGGGTTAGGGTAAGGGTAAGGATAAGGGTAAGGGTAAGGGTAAGGGTAAGGGTAAGGGTAAGCTTAAGGGTAAGGGTAAGGGTAAGGGTAAGCTTAAGGGTAAAAGCAAGGGTAAGGGTAAGGGTAAGGGTAAGGGTAAGGGTAAGCTTAAGGGTAAAAGCAAGGGTAAGGGTAAGGGTAAGGGTAAGGGTAAGGGTAAGGGTAAGGGTAAGGGTAAGGGTAAGGGTAAGGGTAAGGGTAAGGGTAAGCTTAATGGTAAGGGTAAGGGTAAGGGTAAGCTTAAGGGTAAAAGCAAGGGTAAGGGTAAGGGTAAGGGTAAGGGTAAGGGTAAGGGTAAAGGTAAGGGTTAGCCTAAGGGTAAAAGCAAGGGTAAGGGTAAGGGTAAGGGTAAGGGTAAGGGTAAGGGTAAGGGTAAGGGTAAGGGTAAGGGTAAGCTTAAGGGTAAAAGCAAGGGTAAGGGTAAGGGTAAGGGTAAGGGTAAGGGTAAGGGTAAGGGTAAGGGTAAGGGTAAGGGTGAGCTTAAGGGTAAAAGCAAGGGTAAGGGTAAGGGTAAGGGTAAGGGTAAGGGTAAGGGTAAGGGTAAGGGTAAGGGTAAGGGTAAGGGTAAGGGTAAGGGTAAGCTTAAGGGTAAAAGCAAGGGTAAGGGTAAGGGTAAGGGTAAGGGTAAGGGTTAGGGTAAGGGTAAAGGTAAGGGTAAGCCTAAGGGTAAAAGCAAGGGTAAGGGTAAGGGTAAGGGTAAGGGTAAGGGTAAGGGTAAGGGTAAGGGTAAGGGTAAGGGTAAGAGTAAGGGTAAGGGTAAGGGTAAGCTTAAGGGTAAAAGCAAGGGTAAGGGTAAGGGTAAGGGTAAGGGTAAGCCTAAGGGTAAAAGCAAGGGTAAGGGTAAGGTTAAGGGTAAGGGTAAGGGTAAGCTTAAGGGTAAAAGCAAGGGTAAGGGTAAGGGTAAGGGTAAGGGTAAGGGTAAGCTTAAGGGTAAAAGCAAGGGTAAGGGTAAGGGTGAGGGTAAGGGTAAGGGTAAGGGTAAAGGTAAGGGTAAGCCTAAGAGTAAAAGCAAGGGTAAGGGTAAGGGTAAGGGTAAGGGTAAGGGTAAGGGTAAGGGTAAGGGTAAGCTTAAGGGTAAAAGCAAGGGTAAGGATAAGGGTAAGGGTAAGGGTAAGGGTAAGGGTAAGGGTAAGGGTAAGGGTAAGCTTAAGGGTAAAAGCAAGGGTAAGTGTAAGGGTAAGGGTAAGGGTAAGGGTAAGCTTACCCTTACCCTTACCCTAAGTAAGGGTAAGGGTAAGGGTAAGGGTAAGGGTAAGGGTAAGGGTAAGGGTAAGGGTAAGGGTAAAGGTAAGGGTAAGGGTAAGGGTAAGGGTAAGCTTAAGGGTAAAAGCAAGGGTAAGGGTAAGGGTAAGGGTAAGGGTAAGGGTAAGGGTAAGGGTAAGGGTAAGGGTAAGGGTAAGGGTAAGGGTAAGGGTAACCTTAAGGGTAAAGGTAAGGGTAAGGGTAAGGGTAAGCCTAAGGGTAAAAGCAAGGGTAAGGGTAAGGGTAAGGGTAAGGGTAAGGGTAAGCTTAAGGGTAAAAGCAAGTGTTAGGGTAAAGCTAAGGGTAAGGGTAAGGGTAAGGGTAAGGGTAGGCTTAAGGGTAAAAGCAATGGTAAGGGTAAGGGTAAGGGTAAGGGTAAGGGTAAGGGTAAGGGTAAAGGTGAGGGTAAGCCTAAGGGTAAAAGCAAGGGTAAGGGTAAGGGTAAGGGTAACATTGAGGGTAAGGGTAAGGGTAGGGGTAAGAGTAAGGGTAAGGGTAAGCTTAAGGGTAAAAGCAAGGGTAAGGGTAAGGGTAAGGGTAAGGGTAAGGGTAAGGGTAAGCTTAAGGGTAAAAGCAAGGGTAAGGGTAAGGGTAAGGGTAAGGGTAAGGGTAAGGATAAGGGTAAGGGTAAGGGTAAGGGTAAGGGTAAGGGTAAGGGTAAGGGTAAGGGTAAGGGTAAGGGTAAGGGTAAGGGTAAGGGTAAGGGTAAGGGTAAGGGTAAGGGTAAGGGTAAGGGTAAGGGTAAGGGTAAGCTTAAGGGTAAAAGCAAGGGTAAGGGTAAGGGTAAGGGTAAGGGTAAGGGTGAGGGTAATGATAAGGGTAAAGGTAAGGGTAAGCCTAAGGGTAAAAGCAAGGGTAAGGGTAAGGGTAAGGGTAAGGGTAAGGGTAAGGGTAAGGGTAAGGGTAAGCTTAAGGGTAAAAGCAAGGGTAAGGGTAAGGGTAAGGGCAAGGGTAAGGGTAAGGGTAAGCTTAAGGGTAAGGGTAAGGGTAAGGGTTAGCTTAAGGGTAAAAGCAAGGGTAAGGGTAAGGGTAAGGGTAAGGGTAAGGGTAAGGGTAAGCTTAAGGGTAAAAGCAAGGGTAAGGGTAAGGGTAAGGGTAAGGGTAAGCTTAAGGGTAAGGGTAAGGGTAAGGGTAAGCTTAAGGGTAAAAGCAAGGGTAAGGGTAAGAGTAAGGGTAAGGGTAAGGGTAAGGGTAAGGGTAAGGGTAAGGGTAAGGGTGAGCTTAAGGGTAAAAGCAAGGGTAAGGGTAAGGGTAAGGGTAAGGGTAAGGGTAAGGGTAAGGGTAAGGGTAAGGGTAAGGGTAAGGGTAAGCTTAAGGGTAAAAGCAAGGGTAAGGGTAAGGGTAAGGGTAAGGGTAAGGGTAAGGGTAAGGGTAAGGGTAAGGGTAAGGGTAAAGGTAAAGGTAAGGGTAAGCCTAAGGGTAAAAGCAAGGGTAAGGGTAAGGGTAAGGGTAAGGGTAAGAGTAAGGGTAAGGGTAAGGGTAAGGGTAAGCTTAAGGGTAAAAGCAAGGGTAAGGGTAAGGGTAAGGGTAAGGGTAAGCCTAAGGGTAAAAGCAAGGGTAAGGGTAAGGGTAAGGGTAAGGGTAAGCTTAAGGGTAAAAGCAAGGGTAAGGGTAAGGGTAAGGGTAAGGGTAAGGGTAAGGGTAAGCTTAAGGGTAAAAGCAAGGGTGAGGGTAAGGGTAAGGGTAAGGGTAAGGGTAAGGGTAAGGGTAAGGGTAAGGGTAAGCTTAAGGGTAAAAGCAAGGGTAAGGGTAAGGGTAAGGGTAAGGGTAAGGGTAAGGGTAAGGGTAAGGGTAAGGGTAAGGGTAAGGGTAAGGGTAAGCTTAAGGGTAAAAGCAAGGGTAAGGGTAAGGGTAAGGGTAAGGGTAAGGGTAAGGGTAAAGGTAAGGGTATGCCTAAGGGTAAAAGCAAGGGTAAGGGTAAGGGTAAGGGTAAGGGTAAGGGTAAGGTAAGGGTAAGGGTAAGGGTAAGGGTAAGGGTAAGGGTAAGGGTAAGGGTAAGGGTAAGGGTAAGGGTAAGGGTAAGGGTAAGGGTAAGGGTAAGGGTAAGGGTAAGGGTAAGGGTAAGCTTAAGGGTAAAAGCAAGGGTAAGGGTAAGGGTAAGGGTAAGGGTAAGCCTAAGGGTAAAAGCAAGGGTAAGGGTAAGGGTAAGGGTAAGGGTAAGCTTAAGGGTAAAAGCAAGGGTAAGGGTAAGGGTAAGGGTAAGGGTAAGGGTAAGCTTAAGGGTAAAAGCAAGGGTAAGGGTAAGGGTAAGGGTGAGGGTAAGGGTAAGGGTAAGGGTAAAGGTAAGGGTAAGCCTAAGGGTAAAAGCAAGGGTAAGGGTAAGGGTAAGGGTAAGGGTAAGGGTAAGGGTAAGGGTAAGGGTAAGGGTAAGGGTAAGGGTAAGGGTAAGGGTAAGGGTAAGGGTAAGCTTAAGGGTAAAAGCAAGGGTAAGGGTAAGGGTAAGGGTAAGGGTAAGGGTAAGGGTAAGGGTAAGGGTAAGGGTAAGGGTAAGGGTAAGGGTAAGGGTAAGGGTAAGGGTAAGGGTAAGCTTAAGGGTAAGGGTAAGGGTAAGGGTAAGGTTAAGCTTAAGGGTAAAAGCAAGGGTAAGGGTAAGGGTAAGGGTAAGGGTAAGCTTAAGGGTAAAAGCAAGGGTAAGGGTAAGGGTAAGGGTAAGGGTAAGGGTAAGGGTAAGGGTAAGGGTAAGGGTAAGGGTAAGGGTAAGGGTAAGGGTAAGGGTAAGGGTAAGGGTAAGGGTAAGGGTAAGGGTAAGGGTAAGGGTAAGCTTAAGGGTAAGGGTAAGGGTAAGGGTAAGGGTAAGCTTAAGGGTAAAAGCAAGGGTAAGGGTAAGGGTAAGGGTAAGGGTAAGGGTAAGCTTAAGGGTAAGGGTAAGGGTAAGGGTAAGCTTAAGGGTAAAAGCAAGGGTAAGGTTAAGGGTAAGGGTAAGGGTAAGGGTAAGGGTAAGCTTAAGGGTAAGGGTAAGGGTAAGGGTAAGGGTAAGCTTAAGGGTAAAAGCAAGGGTAAGGGTAAGGGTAAGGGTAAGGGTAAGGGTAAGGGTAAGGCTAAGGGTAAGGGTAAGGGTAAGGGTAAGGGTAAGGGTAAGGGTAAGGGTAAGGGTAAGGGTAAGGGTAAGCTTGAGGGTAAGCTTAAGGGTAAAAGCAAGGGTAAGGGTAAGGGTAAGGGTAAGGGTAAGGGTAAGCTTAAGGGTAAAAGCAAGGGTAAGGGTAAGGGTAATGGTAAGTGTAAGGGTAAGGGTAAGGGTAAGGGTAAGGGTAAGGGTAAGCTTAAGGGTAAGGGTAAGGGTAAGGGTAAGCTTAAGGGTAAAAGCAAGGGTAAGGGTAAGGGTAAGGGTGAGGGTAAGGGTAAGGGTAAAAGCAAGGGTAAGGGTAAGGGTAAGGGTAAGGGTAAGGGTAAGGGTAAGGGTAAGGGTAAGGGTAAGGGTAAGGGTAAGGGTAAGGGTAAGGGTAAGCTTAAGGGTAAAAGCAAGGGTAAGGGTAAGGGTAAGGGTAAGGGTAAGGGTAAGGGTAAGGGTAAGCTTAAGGGTAAAAGCAAGGGTAAGGTTAAGGGTAAGGGTAAGGGTAAGGGTAAGGGTAAGGGTAAGGGTAAGGGTAAGGGTAAGGGTAAGGGTAAGGGTAAGGGTAAGCTTAAGGGTAAAAGCAAGGGTAAGGGTAAGGGTAAGGGTAAGGGTAAGGGTTAGGGTAAGGGTAAAGGTAAGGGTAAGCCTAAGGGTAAAAGCAAGGGTAAGGGTAAGGGTAAGGGTAAGGGTAAGGGTAAGGGTAAGGGTAAGGGTAAGGGTAAGGGTAGGGGTAAGAGTAAGGGTAAGGGTAAGGGTAAGCTTAAGGGTAAAAGCAAGGGTAAGGGTAAGGGTAAGGGTAAGGGTAAGCCTAAGGGTAAAAGCAAGGGTAAGGGTAAGGTTAAGGGTAAGGGTAAGGGTAAGCTTAAGGGTAAAAGCAAGGGTAAGGGTAAGGGTAAGGGTAAGGGTAAGGGTAAGGGTAAGCTTAAGGGTAAAAGCAAGGGTAAGGGTAAGGGTGAGGGTAAGGGTAAGGGTAAGGGTAAGGGTAAAGGTAAGGGTAAGCCTAAGAGTAAAAGCAAGGGTAAGGGTAAGGGTAAGGGTAAGGGTAAGGGTAAGGGTAAGGGTAAGCTTAAGGGTAAAAGCAAGGGTAAGGATAAGGGTAAGGGTAAGGGTAAGGGTAAGGGTAAGGGTAAGGGTAAGGGTAAGGGTAAGGGTAAGCTTAAGGGTAAAAGCAAGGGTAAGGGTAAGGGTAAGGGTAAGGGTAAGGGTAAGGGTAAGGGTAAGGGAAAGGGTAAGGGTAAGCTTAAGGGTAAAAGCAAGGGTAAGGGTTAGGGTAAGGGTAAGGGTAAGGGTAAGGGTAAGTGTAAGCTTAAGGGTAAAAGCAAGGGTAAGGGTAAGGGTAAGGGTAAGGGTAAGGGTAAGGGTAAGGGTAAAGGTAAGGGTAAGCCTAAGGGTAAAAGCAAGGGTAAGGGTAAGGGTAAGGGTAAGGGTAAGGGTAAGGGTAAGGGTAAGGGTAAGGGTAAGGGTAAGGGTAAGGGTAAGGGTAAGGGTAAGGGTAAGGGTAAGGGTAAGCTTAAGGGTATAAGCAAGGGTAAGGGTAAGGGTAAGGGTGAGGGTAAGGGTAAGGGTAAGGGTAAGGGTAAGGGTAAGGGTAAGCTTAAGGGTAAAAGCAAGGGTAAGGGTAATGGTAAGGGTAAGGGTAAGGGTAAGGGTAAGGGTAAGGGTAAGCTTAAGAGTAAAAGCAAGGGTAAGGGTAAGGGTAAGGGTAAGGGTAAGGGTGAGGGTAAGGGTAAGGGTAAGGGTAAGGGTAAGGGTAAGGTTAAGGGTAAGGGTAAGGGTAAAGGTAAGGTTAAGCCTAAGGGTAAAAGCAAGGGTAAGGGTAAGGGTAAGGGTAAGGGTAAGGGTAAGGGTAAGCTTAAGGGTAAAAGCAAGGGTAAGGGTAAGGGTAAGGGTAAGGGTAAGCCTAAGGGTAAAAGCAAGGGTAAGGGTAAGGGTACCCTTGCTTTAACCCTTGAGCTCACCCTTACCGTTACCCTTACCCTTACCCTTACCCTTACCCTTACCCTTACCCTTACCCTTACCCTTACCCTTACCCTTGCTTTTACCCTTAGGCTTACCCTTACCTTTACCCTCACCCTTACCCTTACCCTTACCCTTACCCTTACCCTTACCCTTGCTTTTACCCTTAAGCTTACCCTTACCCTTACCCTTACCCTTACCCTTTCCCTTACCTTTACCCTTACCCTTTCCCTTGCTTTTACCCTTAATCTTACCCTTACCCTTACCCTTACCCTTACCCTTACCCTTACCCTTACCCTTACCCTTACCCTTACCCTTACCCTTACCCTTGCTTTTACCCTAAAGCTTACCCTTACCCTTACCCTTACCCTTACCCTTACCCTTACCCTTACCCTTACCCTTACCCTTACCCTTACCTTACCCTTGCTTTTACCCTAAAGCTTACCCTTACACTTACCCTTACCTTACCCTTACCCTTACCCTTACCCTTACCCTTACCCTTAACCTTACCCTTACCCTTACGCTTGCTTTTACCCTTAGGCTTACCCTTACCTTTACCCTTACCCTTACCCTTACCCTTACCCTTACCCTTACCCTTGCTTTTACCCTTAAGCTTACCCTTACCCTTACCCTTACCCTTACCCTTACCCTTACCCTTGCTTTTACCCTTAAGCTTACCCTTACCCTTACCCTTACCCTTACCCTTACCCTTGCTTTTACCCTTAGGCTTACCCTTACCCTTAATGGTAAAAGCAAGGGTAAGGGTAAGGGTAAGGGTAAGGGTAAGGGTAAGGGTAAGGGTAAGGGTAAGGGTAAGGGTAAGGGTAAGGGTAAGGGTAAGGGTAAGCTTAAGGGTAAAAGCAAGGGTAAGGGTTAGGGTAAGGGTAAGGGTAAGGGTAAGGGTAAGCTTGAGGGTAAAAGCAAGGGTAAGGGTAAGGGTAAGGGTAAGGGTAAAGGTAAGGGTAAGCCTAAGGGTAAAAGCAAGGGTAAGGGTAAGGGTAAGGGTAAGGGTAAGGGTAAGGGTAAGGGTAAGGGTAAGGGTAAGGGTAAGGGTAAGGGTAAGCTTAAGGGTATAAGCAAGGATAAGGGTAAGGGTAAGGGTGAGGGTAAGGGTAAGGGTAAGGGTAAGCTTAAGGGTAAAAGCAAGGGTAAGGGTAAGGGTAAGGGTAAGGGTAAGGGTAAGGGTAAGGGTAAGGGTAAGGGTAAGGGTAAGCTTAAGGGTAAAAGCAAGGGTAAGGGTAAGGGTAAGGGTAAGGGTAAGGGTAAGGGTAAGGGTAAGGGTAAAGGTTAGGGTAAGCCTAAGGGTAAAAGCAAGGGTAAGGGTAAAGGTAAGGGTAAGGGTAAGGGTAAGCCTAAGGGTAAAAGCAAGGGTAAGGGTAAGGGTAAGGGTAAGGGTAAGGGTAAGGGTAAGGGTAAGGGTAAGGGTAAGGGTAAGGGTAAGGGTAAGCTTAAGGGTATAAGCAAGGATAAGGGTAAGGGTAAGGGTGAGGGTAAGGGTAAGGGTAAGGGTAAGCTTAAGGGTAAAAGCAAGGGTAAGGGTAAGGGTAAGGGTAAGGGTAAGGGTAAGGGTAAGGGTAAGGGTAAGGGTAAGGGTAAGGGTAAGCTTAAGGGTAAAAGCAAGGGTAAGGGTAAGGGTAAGGGTAAGGGTAAGGGTAAGGGTAAGGGTAAGGGTAAAGGTTAGGGTAAGCCTAAGGGTAAAAGCAAGGGTAAGGGTTAAGGTAAGGGTAAGGGTAAGGGTAAGGGTAAGGGTAAGGGTAAGGGTAAGGGTAAGGGTAAGCTTGAGGGTAAAAGCAAGGGTAAGGGTAAGGGTAAGGGTAAGGGTAAGCCTAAGGGTAAAACAAGGGTAAGGGTAAGGGTAAGGGTAAGGGTAAGGGTAAGCTTAAGGGTAAAAGCAAGGGTAAGGGTAAGGGTAAGGGTGAGGGTAAGGGTAAGCTTAAGGGTTAAAGCAAGGGTAAGGGTAAGGGTGAGGGTAAGGGTAAGGGTAAGGGTAAAGGTAAGGGTAAGCCTAAGGGTAAAAGCAAGGGTAAGGGTAAGGGTAAGGGTAAGGGTAAGGGTAAGGGTAAGGGTAAGGGTAAGGGTAAGGGTAAGGGTAAGGGTAAGGGTAAGGGTAAGGGTAAGGGTAAGGGTAAGGGTAAGCTTAAGGGTAAAAGCAAGGGTAAGGGTAAGGGTAAGGGTAAGGGTAAGGGTAAGGGTAAGGGTAAGGGTAAGGGTAAGCTTAAGGGTAAAAGCAAGGGTAAGGGTAAGGGTAAGGGTGAGAGTAAGGGTAAGGGTAAGGGTAAGGGTAAGCTTAAGGGTAAAAGCAAGGGTAAGGGTAAGGGTAAGGGTAAGGGTAAGGGTAAGGGTAAGGGTAAGGGTAAGCTTAAGGGTAAAAGCAAGGGTAAGGGTAAGGATAAGGGTAAGGGTAAGGGTAAGGGTAAGGGTAAGGGTAAAGGTAAGGGTAAGCCTAAGGGTAAAAGCAAGGGTAAGGGTAAGGGTTAGGTTAAGGGTAAGGGTAAGGGTAAGGGTAAGGGTAAGGTTAAGTGTAAGGGTAAGGGTAAGGGTAAGCTTAAGGGTAAAAGCAAGGGTAAGGGTAAGGGTAAGGGTAAGGGTAAGGGTAAGGGTAAGGGTAAGGGTAAGGGTAAGGGTAAGGGTAAGGGTAAGCTTAAGGGTAAGGGTAAGGATAAGGGTAAAGGTAAGGGTAAGCCTAAGGGTAAAAGCAAGGGTAAGGGTAGGGGTTAGGGTAAGGGTAAGGGTAAGGGTAAGGGTAAGGGTAAGGGTAAGTGTAAGGGTAAGGGTAAGGGTAAGCTTAAGGGTAAAAGCAAGGGTAAGTGTAAGGGTAAGGGTAAGGGTAAGCTTAAGGGTAAAAGCAAGGGTAAGGGTAAGGGTAAGGGTAAGGGTAAGGGTAAGGGTAAGGGTAAGGGTAAGGGTAAGGGTAAGGGTAAGGGTAAGGGTAAGCTTAAGGGTAAGGGTAAGGGTAAGGGTAAGGGTAAGGGTGAGCCTAAGGGTGAAAGCAAGGGTAAGGGTAAGGGTAAGGGTAAGGGTAAGGGTAAGGGTAAGGGTAAGCTTAAGGGTAAGGGTAAGGGTAAGGGTAAGGGTAAGGGTAAGCTTAAGGGTAAAAGCAAGGGTAAGGGTAAGGGTAAGGGTAAGGGTAAGGGTAAGGGTAAGGGTAAGGGTAAGGGTAAGGGTAAGGGTAAGGGTAAGGGTAAGCTTAAGGGTAAAAGCAAGGGTAAGGGTAAGGGTAAGGGTAGGGGTAAGGGTAAGGGTAAGGGTAAGGGTAAGGGTAAGGGTAAGGGTAAGGGTAAGCTTAAGGGTAAAAGCAAGGGTAAGGGTAAGGGTAAGGGTAAGGGTAAGGGTAAGGGTAAGGGTAAGGGTAAGGGTAAGGGTAAGGGTAAGGGTAAAGGTAAGGGTAAGCCTAAGGGTAAAAGCAAGGGTAAGGGTAAGGGTAAGGGTAAGGGTAAGAGTAAGGGTAAGGGTAAGGGTAAGGGTAAGCTTAAGGGTAAAAGCAAGGGTAAGGGTAAGGGTAAGGGTAAGGGTAAGCCTAAGGGTAAAAGCAAGGGTAAGGGTAAGGGTAAGGGTAAGGGTAAGGGTAAGCTTAAGGGTAAAAGCAAGGGTAAGGGTAAGGGTAAGGGTAAGGGTAAGGGTAAGGGTAAGGGTAAGCTTAAGGGTAAAAGCAAGGGTGAGGGTAAGGGTAAGGGTAAGGGTAAGGGTAAGGGTAAGGGTAAGCTTAAGGGTAAAAGCAAGGGTAAGGGTAAGGGTAAGGGTAAGGGTAAGGGTAAGGGTAAGGGTAAGGGTAAGGGTAAGGGTAAGGGTAAGGGTAAGGGTAAAGGTAAGGGTAAGGGTAAGGGTAAGGGTAAGGATAAGGGTAAGGGTAAGGGTAAGAGTAAGGGTAAGGGTAAGGGTAAGCTTAAGGGTAAAAGCAAGGGTAAGGGTAAGGGTAAGGGTAAGGGTAAGCCTAAGGGTAAAAGCAAGGGTAAGGGTAAGGGTAAGGGTAAGGGTAAGGGTAAGGGTAAGCTTAAAGGTAAAAGCAAGGGTAAGGGTAAGGGTAAGGGAAAGGGTAAGGGTAAGGGTAAGCTTAAGGGTAAAAGCAAGGGTAAGGGTAAGGGTAAGGGTAAGGGTAAGGGTAAGGGTAAGGGTAAGGGTAAGGGTAAAGGTAAGGGTAAGCCTAAGGGTAAAAGCAAGGGTAAGGGTTAGGGTAAGGGTAAGGGTAAGGGTAAGGGTAAGGGTAAGGGTAAGGGTAAGGGTAACTTAAGCTTTTACCCTTAAGCTTACCCTAAGGGTAAGGGTAAGGGTAAGGGTAAGCTTAAGGGTAAAAGCAAGGGTAAGGGTAAGGGTAAGGGTAAGCCTAAGGGTAAAAGCAAGGGTAAGGGTAAGGGTAAGGGTAAGGGTAAGGGTAAGCTTAAGGGTAAAAGCAAGGGTAAGGGTAAGGGTAAGGGTAAGGGTAAGGGTAAGGGTAAGGGTAAGCTTAAGGGTAAAAGCAAGGGTGAGGGTAAGGGTAAGGGTAAGGGTAAGGGTAAGGGTAAGGGTAAGCTTAAGGGTAAAAGCAAGGGTAAGGGTAAGGGTAAGGGTAAGGGTAAGGGTAAGGGTAAGGGTAAGGGTAAGGGTAAGGGTAAGGGTAAAGGTAAGGGTAAGGGTAAGGGTAAGGGTAAGGGTAAGGGTAAGGGTAAGGGTAAGGGTAAGGGTAAGGGTAAGGGTTAGGGTAAGGGTAAGCTTAAGGGTAAAAGCAAGGGTAAGGGTAAGGGTAAGGGTAAGGGTAAGCCTAAGGGTAAAAGCAAGGGTAAGGGTAAGGGTAAGGGTAAGGGTAAGGGTAAGCTTAAAGGTAAAAGCAAGGGTAAGGGTAAGGGTAAGGGAAAGGGTAAGGGTAAGGGTAAGCTTAAGGGTAAAAGCAAGGGTAAGGGTAAGGGTAAGGGTAAGGGTAAGGGTAAGGGTAAGGGTAAGGGTAAAGGTAAGGGTAAGCCTAAGGGTAAAAGCAAGGGTAAGGGTAAGGGTAAGGGTTAGGGTAAGGGTAAGGGTAAGGGTAAGGGTAAGGGTAAGGGTAAGCTTAAGGGTAAAAGCAAGGGTAAGGGTAAGGGTAAGGGTAAGGGTAAGGGTAAGGGTAAGGGTAAGGGTAAGGGTAAGCTTAAGGGTAAGGGTAAGGGTAAGGGTAAGGGTAAGGGTAAGCTCAAGGGTAAAAGCAAGGGTAAGGGTAAGGGTAAGGGTAAGGGTAAGGGTAAGCTTAATGGTAAAAGCAAGGGTAAGGGTAAGGGTAAGGGTAAGGGTAAGGGTAAGGGTAAGGGTAAGGGTAAGGGTAAGGGTAAGGGTAAGGGTAAGGGTAAGCTTAAGGGTAAGGGTAAGGGTAAGGGTAAGGGTAAGCTTAAGGGTAAAAGCAAGGGTAAGGGTAAGGGTAAGGGTATGGGTAAGGGTAAGGGTAAGGGTAAGGGTAAGCTTAAGGGTAAGGGTAAGGGTAAGGGTAAGGGTAAGCTTAAGGGTAAAAGCAAGGGTAAGGGTAAGGGTAAGGGTAAGGGTAAGGGTAAGCTTAAGGGTAAGGGTAAGGGTAAGGGTGAGGGTAAGCTTAAGGGTAAAAGCAAGGGTAAGGGTAAGGGTAAGGGTAAGGGTAAGGGTAAGGGTAAGGGTAAGGGTAAGGGTAAGGGTAAGGGTAAGGGTAAGGGTAAGGGTAAGGGTAAGGGTAAGGGTAAGGGTAAGCTTAAGGGTAAGGGTAAGGGTAAGGGTAAGGGTAAGCTTAAGGGTAAAAGCAAGGGTAAGGGTAAGGGTAAGGGTAAGGGTAAGGGTAAGCTTAAGGGTAAAAGCAAGGGTAAGGGTAAGGGTAAGGGTAAGGGTAAGGGTAAGGGTAAGGGTAAGGGTAAGGGTAAGCTTAAGGGTAAGGGTAAGGGTAAGCTTAAGGGTAAAAGCAAGGGTAAGGGTTAGGGTAAGGGTAAGGGAAAGTGTAAGGGTAAGGGTAAGGGTAAGTGTAAGCTTAAGGGTAAAAGTAAGGGTAAGGGTAAGGGTAAGGGTAAGGGTAAGGGTAAGGGTAAGGGTAAGGGTAAGGGTAAGGGTAAGGGTAAGGGTAAGGGTAAGGGTAAGGGAAAGGGTAAGCTTAAGGGTAAAAGCAAGGGTAAGGGTAAGGGTAAGGGTAAGGGTAAGGGTAAGGGTAAAGGTAAGGGTAAGTCTAAGGGTAAAAGCAAGGGTAAGGGTAAGGGTAAGGGTAAGGGTAAGGGTAAGGGTAAGGGTAAGGGTAAGGGTAAGGGTAAGGGTAAGCTTAAGGGTAAAAGCAAGGGTAAGGGTAAGGGTAAGGGTAAGGGTAAGCCTAAGGGTAAAAGCAAGGGTAAGGGTACCCTTACCCTTACCTTTACCCTTTCCCTTACCCTTACCCTTACCCTTACCCTCACCTTTACCCTTACCCTTACGCTTACCCTTGCTTTAACCCTTAGGCTTACCCTTACCTTTACCCTTACCCTTACCCTTACCCTCACCCTTGCTTTTACTCTAAAGCTTACCCTTACCCTTACCCTTACCCTTACCCTTACCCTTACCCTTACCCTTACCCTTACCCTTGCTTTTACCCTAAAGCTTACCCTTACCCTTACCCTTACCCTTTAGCTTACCCTTACCCTTACCCTTACCCTTACCCTTATCCTTACCCTTGCTTTTACCCTTACCCTTACCCTTGCTTTTACCCTTAAGCTTACCCTTACCCTTACCCTTACCCTTGCTTTTACCCTTAAGCTTACCCTTACCCTTACCCTTAACCTTACCCTTACCCTTGCTTTTACCCTTAGGCTTACCCTTACCCTTACCCTTACCCTTACCCTTGCTTTTACCCTTAAGCTTACCCTTACCCTTACCCTTACTCTTACCCTTACCCTTACCCTTACCCTTACCCTTACCTTTACCCTTACCCTTACCCTTACCCTTGCTTTTACCCTTAGGCTTACCCTTACCTTTACCCTTACCCTAACCCTTACCCTTACCCTTACCCTTACCCTTACCCTTGCTTTTACCCTTAAGCTTACCCTTACCCTTACCCTTACCCTTACCCTTACCCTTACCCTTACCCTTACCCTTACCCTTACCCTTGCTTTTACCCTTAAGCTTACCCTAACCCTTACCCTTACCCTTACCCTTACCCTTACCCTTACCCTTACCCTTACCCTTACCCTTACCCTTGCTTTTACCCTTAAGCTTACCCTTACCCTTACCCTTACCCTTACCCTTACCCTTACCCTTACCCTTACCCTTACCCTTACCCTTACCCTTGCTTTTACCCTTAAGCTTACCCTTACCCTTACCCTTACCCTTACCCTTACCCTCACCCTTACCCTAACCCTTACCCTTACCCTTGCTTTTACCCTTAAGCTTACCCTTACCCTTACCCTTACCCTTAAGCTTACCCTTACCCTTACCCTTACCCTTAACCTTACCCTTACCCTTACCCTTACCCTTACCCTTACCCTTACCCTTGCTTTTACCCTTAAGCTTACCCTTACCCTTACCCTTACCCTTACCCTTACCCTTGCTTTTACCCTTAAGCTTACCCTTACCCTTACCCTTACCCTTGAGCTTACCCTTACCCTTACCCTTACCCTTACCCTTACCCTTACCCTTACCCTTACCCTTACCCTTACCCTTACCCTTACCCTTACCCTTACCCTTACCCTTACCCTTACCCTTACCCTTGCTTTTACCCTTAAGCTTACCCTTACCCTTACCCTTACCCTTACCCTCAAGCTTACCCTTACCCTTACCCTTACCCTTACCCTTACCCTTAACCTTACCCTTGCTTTTACCCTTAAGCTTACCCTTACCCTTACCCTTACCCTTACCCTTAAGCTTACTCTTACCCTTACCCTTACCCTTACCCTCACCCTTGCTTTTACCCTTAAGTTTACCCTTACTCTTACCCTTACCCTTACCCTTAAGCTTACCCTTACCCTTACCCTTACCCTTACCCTTACCCTTACCCTTACCCTTACCCTTGCTTTTACCCTTAAGCTTACCCTTACCCTTAACCTTGCTTTTACCCTTAAGCTTAACCTTACCCTTACCCTTACCCTTAAGCTTACCCTTACCCTTACCCTTACCCTTACCCTTACCCTTACCCTTACCCTTACCCTTACCCTTACCCTTACCCTTACCCTTGCTTTTACCCTTAGGCTTACCCTTACCTTTACCCTTACCCTTACCCTTACCCTTACCCTTACCCTTGCTTTTACCCTTAAGCTTACCTTTACCCTTACCCTTACCCTTACCCTTACCCTTACCCTTACCCTTACCCTTACCCTTACCCTTACACTTACCCTTACCCTTACCCTTGCTTTTACCCTTAAGCTTACCCTTACCCTTACCCTTACCCTTGCCTTTACCCTTAGGCTTACCCTTACCCTTACCCTTACCCTTACCCTTGCTTTTACCCTTAAGCTTACCCTTACCCTTACCCTTACCCTTACCCTTACCCTTACCCTTACCCTTACCCTTACCCTTACCCTTACCCTTACCCTTACCCTTACCCTTACCCTTACCCTTACCCTTACCCTTACCCTTACCCTTGCTTTTACCCTTAAGCTTACCCTTACCCTTACCCTTACCCTTACCCTTACCCTTACCCTTACCCTTACCCTTACCCTTACCCTCACCCTTGCTTTTACCCTTAAGCTTACCCTTACCCTTACCCTTACCCTTACCCTTGCTTTTACCCTTAAGCTTACCCTTACCCTTACCCTTACCCTTACCCTTACCCTTGCTTTTACCCTTAGGCTTACCCCTACCCTTACCCTTACCCTTGCTTTTACCCTTAAGCTTACCCTTACCCTTACCCTTACCCTTACTCTTACCCTTACCCTTACCCCTACCCTTACCCTTGCTTTTACCCTTAGGCTTACCCTTACCTTTACCCTTACCCTTACCCTTACCCTTACCCTTACCCTTACCCTTACCCTTGCTTTTACCCTTAAGCTTACCCTTACCCTTACCCTTACCCTTACCCTTACCCTTACCCTTACACTTACCCTTACCCTTGCTTTTACCCTTAAGCTCACCCTTACCCTTACCCTTAACCTTACCCTTACCCTTACCCTTACTCTTACCCTTACCCTTGCTTTTACCCTTAAGCTTACCCTTACCCTTACCCTTACCCTTACCCTTAAGCTTACCCTTACCCTTACCCTTACCCTTACCCTTACCCTTACCCTTACCCTTACCCTTGCTTTTACCCTTAAGCTTACCCTTACCCTTACCCTTACCCTTACCCTTGCTTTTACCCTTAAGCTTACCCTTACCCTTACCCTTACCCTTACCCTTAAGCTTACCCTTACCATTACCCTTACCCTTACCCTTACCCTTATCCTTACCCTTGCTTTTACCCTTAAGCTTACCCTTACCCTTACCCTTACCCTTACCCTTACCCTTACCCTTACCCTTACCCTTACCCTTACCCTTACCCTTACCCTTACCCTTGCTTTTACCCTTAGGCTTACCCTTACCTTTACCCTTACCATTACCCTTACCCTTACCCTTACCCTTACCCTTACCCTTACCCTTACCCTTGCTTTTACCCTTAAGCTTACCCTTACCCTTACCCTTACCCTTACCCTTACCCTTACCCTTACCCTTACCCTTACCCTTACCCTTACCCTTACCCTTACCCTTACCCTTACCCTTACCCTTACCCTTACCCTTACCCTTACCCTTACCCTTACCCTTACCCTTACCCTTACCCTTGCTTTTACCCTTAAGCTTACCCTTACCCTTACCCTTACCCTTACCCTTACCCTTACCCTTGCTTTTACCCTTAAGCTTACCCTTACCCTTACTCTTACCCCTACCCTTACTCTTACCCTAACCCTTACCCTTACCCTTACCCTTACCCTTGCTTTTACCCTTAGGCTTACCCTCACCTTTACCCTTACCCTTACCCTTACCCTTACCCTTACCCTTACCCTTACCCTTACCCTTACCCTTGCTTTTACCCTTAAGCTTACCCTTACCCTTACCCTTACCCTTACCCTTAGCCTTACCCTTACCCTTACCCTTACCCTTACCCTTGCTTTTACCCTTAAGCTTACCCTTACCCTTACCCTTACCCTTACCCTTAAGCTTACCCTTACCCTTACCCTTACCCTTACCCTTACCCTTACCCTTACCCTTACCCTTACCCTTGCTTTTACCCTTAAGCTTACCCTTACCCTTACCCTAAGTAAGGGTAAGGGTAAGGGTAAGGGTAAGGGTAAGGGTAAGGGTAAGGGTAAGGGTAAGGGTAAGGGTAAGGGTAAGGGTAAGGGTAAGGGTAAGGGTAAGGGTAAGCTTAAGGGTAAGGGTAAGGGTAAGGGTAAGGGTAAGCCTAAGGGTAAAAGCAAGGGTAAGGGTAAGGGTAAGGGTTAGCTTAAGGGTAAAAGCAAGGGTAAGGGTAAGGCTAAGGGTAAGGGTAAGGGTAAGGGTAAGGGTAAGCTTAAGGGTAAAAGCAAGGGTAAGGGTAAGGGTAAGGGTAAGGGTAAGGGTAAGGGTAAGGGTAAGGGTAAGGGTAAAGGTGAGGGTAAGCCTAAGGGTAAAAGCAAGGGTAAGGGTAAGGGTAAGGGTAAGGGTTAGGGTAAGGGTAAGGGTAGGGGTAAGAGTAAGGGTAAGGGTAAGCTTAAGGGTAAAAGCAAGGGTAAGGGTAAGGGTAAGGGTAAGGGTAAGGGTAAGGGTAAGCTTAAGGGTAAAAGCAAGGGTAAGGGTAAGGGTAAGGGTAAGGGTAAGGGTAAGGGTAAGGGTAAGGGTAAGGGTAAGGGTAAGGGTAAGGGTAAGGGTAAGGGTAAGGGTAAGGGTAAGGGTAAGGGTAAGGGTAAGGGTAAGCTTAAGGGTAAAAGCAAGGGTAAGGGTAAGGGTAAGGGTAAGGGTAAGGGTAAGGGTAAGGGTAATGGTAAGGGTAAAGGTAAGGGTAAGCCTAAGGGTGAAAGCAAGGGTAAGGGTAAGGGTAAGGGTAAGGGTAAGGGTAAGGGTAAGGGTAAGGGTAAGGGTAAGGGTAAGGGTAAGCTTAAGGGTAAAAGCAAGGGTAAGGGTAAGGGTAAGGGTAAGGGTAAGGGTAATGGTAAGGGTAAGCTTAAGGGTAAGGGTAAGGGTAAGGGTAAGGGTAAGCTTAAGGGTAAAAGCAAGGGTAAGGGTAAGGGTAAGGGTAAGGGTAAGCTTAAGGGTAAAAGCAAGGGTAAGGGTAAGGGTAAGGGTAAGGGTAAGGGTAAGGGTAAGGGTAAGCTTAAGGGTAAGGGTAAGGGTAAGGGTAAGGGTAAGCTTAAGGGTAAAAGCAAGGGTAAGGGTAAGAGTAAGGGTAAGGGTAAGGGTAAGGTTAAGGGTAAGGGTAAGGGTGAGCTTAAGGGTAAAAGCAAGGGTAAGGGTAAGTGTAAGGGTAAGGGTAAGGGTAAGGGTAAGGGTAAGGGTAAGGGTAAGCTTAAGGGTAAAAGCAAGGGTAAGGGTAAGGGTAAGCTTAAGGGTAAAAGCAAGGGTAAGGGTAAGGGTAAAGGTAAGGGTAAGCCTAAGGGTAAAAGCAAGGGTAAGGATAAGGGTAAGGGTAAGGGTAAGAGTAAGGGTAAGGGTAAGGGTAAGGGTAAGCTTAAGGGTAAAAGCAAGGGTAAGGGTAAGGGTAGGGGTAAGCCTAAGTGTAAAAGCAAGGGTAAGGGTAAGGGTAAGGGTAAGGGTACCCTTACCCTTACCCTTACCCTTACCCTTACCCTTACCCTTACCCTTGCTTTTACCCTTAAGCTTACCCTTACCCTTACCCTTACCCTTGCTTTTACCCTTAGGCTTACCCTTACCCTTACCCTTACCCTTACCCTTGCTTTTAACCTTAAGCTTACCCTTACCCTTACCCTCACCCTTACCCTTACCCTTACCCTTACCCTTACCCTTACCCTTACCCTTACCCTTACCCTTACCCTTACCCTTACCCTTACCCTTACCCTTGCTTTTACCCTTAAGCTTACCCTTACCCTTACCCTTACCCTTACCCTTACCCTTACCCTTACCCTTACCCTTACCCTCACCCTTGCTTTTACCCTTAAGCTTACCCTTACCCTTACCCTTACCCTTACCCTTGCTTTTACCCTTAAGCTTACCCTTACCCTTACCCTTACCCTTACCCTTACCCTTGCTTTTACCCTTAGGCTTACCCCTACCCTTACCCTTACCCTTGCTTTTACCCTTAAGCTTACCCTTACCCTTACCCTTACCCTTACTCTTACCCTTACCCTTACCCTTACCCTTACCCTTGCTTTTACCCTTAGGCTTACCCTTACCTTTACCCTTACCCTTACCCTTACCCTTACCCTTACCCTTACCCTTACCCTTACCCTTACCCTTACCCTTACCCTTGCTTTTACCCTTAAGCTTACCCTTACCCTTACCCTTACCCTTACCCTTACCCTTACCCTTACACTTACCCTTACCCTTGCTTTTACCCTTAAGCTCACCCTTACCCTTACCCTTAACCTTACCCTTACCCTTACCCTTACTCTTACCCTTACCCTTGCTTTTACCCTTAAGCTTACCCTTACCCTTACCCTTACCCTTACCCTTAAGCTTACCCTTACCCTTACTCTTACCCTTACCCTTACCCTTACCCTTACCCTTGCTTTTACCCTTAAGCTTACCCTTACCCTTACCCTTACCCTTACCCTTGCTTTTACCCTTAAGCTTACCCTTACCCTTACCCTTACCCTTACCCATAAGCTTACCCTTACCATTACCCTTACCCTTACCCTTACCCTTACCCTTACCCTTACCCTTGCTTTTACCCTTAAGCTTACCCTTACCCTTACCCTTACCCTTACCCTTACCCTTACCCTTGCTTTTACCCTTAGGCTTACCCTTACCTTTACCCTTACCATTACCCTTACCCTTACCCTTACCCTTACCCTTACCCTTACCCTTACCCTTGCTTTTACCCTTAAGCTTACCCTTACCCTTACCCTTACCCTTACCCTTACCCTTACCCTTACCCTTACCCTTACCCTTACCCTTACCCTTACCCTTACCCTTACCCTTACCCTTACCCTTACCCTTACCCTTACCCTTACCCTTACCCTTACCCTTACCCTTGCTTTTACCCTTAAGCTTACCCTTACCCTTACTCTTACCCCTAACCTTACCCTTACCCTAACCCTTACCCTTACCCTTACCCTTACCCTTGCTTTTACCCTTAGGCTTACCCTCACCTTTACCCTTACCCTTACCCTTACCCTTACCCTTACCCTTACCCTTACCCTTACCCTTACCCTTACCCTTGCTTTTACCCTTAAGCTTACCCTTACCCTTACCCTTACCCTTACCCTTAGCCTTACCCTTACCCTTGCTTTTACCCTTAAGCTTACCCTTACCCTTACCCTTACCCTTGCTTTTACCCTTAGGCTTACCCTTACCCTTACCCTTACCCTTACCCTTAAGCTTACCCTTACCCTTACCCTTACCCTTACCCTTACCCTTACCCTTACCCTTACCCTTACCCTTACCCTTACCCTTACCCTTACCCTTACCCTTACCCTTACCCTTACCCTTACCCTTACCCTTACCCTTACTTAGGGTAAGGGTAAGGGTAAGCTTAAGGGTAAAAGCAAGGGTAAGGGTAAGGGTAAGGGTAAGGGTAAGGGTAAGGGTAAGGGTAAGGGTAAGGGTAAGGGTAAGGGTAAGGGTAAGGGTAAGCTTAAGGGTAAGGGTAAGGGTAAGGGTAAGGGTAAGCTTAAGGGTAAAAGCAAGGGTAAGGGTAAGGGTAAGGGTAAGGGTAAGGGTAAGGGTAAGCTTAAGGGTAAGGGTAAGGGTAAGGGTAAGGGTAAGCTTAAGGGTAAAAGCAAGGGTAAGGTTAAGGGTAAGGGTAAGGGTAAGGGTAAGGGTAAGGGTAAGGGTAAGCTTAAGGGTAAGGGTAAGGGTAAGGGTAAGGGTAAGCTTAAGGGTAAAAGCAAGGGTAAGGGTAAGGGTAAGGGTAAGGGTAAGGGTAAGGGTAAGGGTAAGGGTAAGGATAAGGGTAAGGGTAAGGGTAAGCTTAAGGGTAAGGGTAAGGGTAAGGGTAAGCTTAAGGGTAAAAGCAAGGGTAAGGGTAAGGGTAAGGGTAAGGGTAAGGGTAAGGGTAAGCTTAAGGGTAAAAGCAAGGGTAAGGGTAAGGGTAAAGGTAAGGGTAAGGGTAAGGGTAAGGGTAAGGGTAAGGGTAAGGGTAAGGGTAAGGGTAAGGGTAAGGGTAAGGGTAAGGGTAAGGGTAAGGGTAAGCTTAAGGGTAAGGGTAAGGGTAAGGGTAAGCTTAAGGGTAAAAGCAAGGGTAAGGGTAAGGGTAAGGGTAAGGGTAAGGGTAAAGGTAAGGGTAAGCCTAAGGGTAAAAGCAAGGGTAAGGGTAAGGGTAAGGGTAAGGGTAAGGGTAAGGGTAAGCTTAAGGGTAAAAGCAAGGGTAAGGGTAAGGGTAAGGGTAAGGGTAAGGGTAAGGGTAAGGGTAAGGGTAAGGGTAAGGGTAAGGGTAAGCTTAAGGGTAAAAGCAAGGGTAAGGGTAAGGGTAAGGGTAAGGGTAAGGGTAAGGGTAAGGGTAAGGGTAAGGGTAAGGGTAAGGGTAAGGGTAAGGGTAAGCTTAAAGGTTAAAGCAAGGGTAAGGGTAAGGGTAAGGGTAAGGGTAAGGGTTAGGGTAAGGGTAAAGGTAAGGGTAATCCTAAGGGTAAAAGCAAGGGTAAGGGTAAGGGTAAGGGTAAGGGTAAGGGTAAGGGTAAGGGTAAGGGTAAGGGTAAGGGTAAGGGTAAGGGAAAGGGTAAGAGTAAGGGTAAGGGTAAGGGTAAGCTTAAGGGTAAAAGCAAGGGTAAGGGTAAGGGTAAGGGTAAGGGTAAGCCTAAGGGTAAAAGCAAGGGTAAGGGTAAGGTTAAGGGTAAGGGTAAGGGTAAGCTTAAGGGTAAAAGCAAGGGTAAGGGTAAGGGTAAGGGTAAGGGTAAGGGTAAGCTTAAGGGTAAAAGCAAGGGTAAGGGTAAGGGTGAGGGTAAGGGTAAGGGTAAGGGTAAGGGTAAAGGTAAGGGTAAGCCTAAGAGTAAAAGCAAGGGTAAGGGTAAGGGTAAGGGTAAGGGTAAGGGTAAGGGTAAGGGTAAGTGTGAGCTTAAGGGTAAAAGCAAGGGTAAGGATAAGGGTAAGGGTAAGGGTAAGGGTAAGGGTAAGGGTAAGGGTAAGGGTAAGCTTAAGGGTAAAAGCAAGGGTAAGGGTAAGGGTAAGGGTAAGGGTAAGGGTAAGCTTACCCTTACCCTTACCCTTACCCTTACACTTACCCTTGCTTTTACCCTTAGGCTTACCCTTACCCTTACCCTTACTCTTAAGCTTACCCTTACACTTACCCTTACCCTTACCCTTACCCTTACCCTTACCCTTACCCTTACCCTTACCCTTGCTTTTACCCTTAAGCTTACCCTTACCCTTAACCTTACCCTTACCCTTACCCTTACCCTTACCCTTACCCTTACCCTTGCTTTGACCCTTCGGCTTACCCTTACCTTTACCCTTACCCTTACCCTTACCCTTACCCTTACCCTTACCCTTACCCTTACTCTTACCCTTACCCTTGCTTTTACCCTAAAGCTTACCCTTACCCTTACCCTTACCCTTACCCTTACCCTTGCTTTTACCCTTAAGCTTACCCTTACCCTTACCCTTACCCTTACCCTTACCCTTACCCTTGCTTTTACCCTTAGGCTTACCCTTACCCTTACCCTTACCCTTACCCTTGCTTTAACCCTTAAGCTTACCCTTACCCTTACCCTTACCCTTACCCTTACCCTTACCCTTACCCTTACCCTTACCCTTACCCTTACCCTTACCCTTACCCTTGCTTTTACCCTTAGGCTTAACCTTACCTTTACCCTTACCCTTACCCTTACCCTTACCCTTACCCTTACCCTTACCCTTACCCTTACCCTTACCCTTACCCTTACCCTTACCCTAACCCTTGCTTTTACCCTTAAGCTTACCCTTACCCTTACCCTTACCCTTACCCTTACCCTTACCCTTACCCTTACCCTTACCCTTGCTTTTACCCTTAAGCTTACCCTTACCCTTACCCTTACCCTTACCCTCACCCTTACCCTTACCCTTACCCTTGCTTATACCCTTAAGCTTACCCTTACCCTTACCGTTACCCTTACCCTTACCCTTACCCTTACCCTTACTCTTACCCTTACCCTTACCCTTACCCTTACCCTTACCCTTACCCTTGCTTTTACCCTTAGGCTTACCCTTACCTTTACCCTTACCCTTACCCTTACCCTTACCCTTACCCTTACCCTTACCCTTACCCTTACCCTTACCCTTGCTTTTACCCTTAAGCTTACCCTTACCCTTACCCTTACCCTTACCCTTACCCTAACCCTTACCCTTGCTTTTACCCTTAAGCTTACCCTTACCCTTACCCTTACCCTTACCCTTACCCTTACCCTTACCCTTACCCTTACCCTTACCCTTACCCTTACCCTTACCCTTACCCTTACCCTTACCCTTACACTTGCTTTTACCCTTAAGCTTACCCTTACCCTTACCCTTACCCTTACCCTTACCCTTACCCTTACCCTTATCCTTACCCTTGCTTTTACCATTAAGGTTACCCTTACCCTTACCCTTACCCTTACCCTTACCCTTACCCTTACCCTTACCCTTACCCTTACCCTTACCCTTACCCTTGCTTTTACTCTTAGGCTTACCCTCACCTTTACCCTTACCCTTACCCTTACCCTTACCCTTACCCTCACCCTTACCCTTACCCTTGCTTTTACCCTTAAGCTTACCCTTACCCTTACCCTTACCCTTACCCTTGCTTTTACCCTTAAGCTTACCCTTACCCTTACCCTTAACCTTACCCTTACCCTTGCTTTTACCCTTAGGCTTACCCTTACCCTTACCCTTACCCTTACCCTTGCTTTTACCCTTAAGCTTACCTTTACCCTTACCCTTACTCTTACCCTTACCCTTACCCTTACCCTTACCCTTACCCTTACCCTTACCCTTACCCTTGCTTTTACCCTTAGGCTTACCCTTACCTTTACCCTTACCCTAACCCTTACCCTTACCCTTACCCTTACCCTTACCCTTGCTTTTACCCTTAAGCTTACCCTTACCCTTACCCTTACCCTTACCCTTACCCTTACCCTTACCCTTACCCTTACCCTTACCCTTGCTTTTACCCTTAAGCTTACCCTTACCCTTACCCTTACCCTTACCCTTACCCTTACCCTTACCCTTACCCTTACCCTTGCTTTTACCCTTGAGCTTACCCTTACACTTACCCTTACCCTTACCCTTACCCTTACCCTTACCCTTACCCTTACCCTTGCTTTTACCCTTAGGCTTACCCTTACCTTTACCCTTACCCTTACCCTTACCCTTACCCTTACCCTTGCTTTTACCCCTAAGCTTACCCTTACCCTTACCCTTACCCTTAAGCTTACCCTTACCCTTACCCTTACCCTTACCCTTAACCTTACCCTTACCCTTACCCTTACCCTTACCCTTACCCTTACCCTTGCTTTTACCCTTAAGCTTACCCTTACCCTTACCCTTACCCTTACCCTTACCCTTGCTTTTACCCTTAAGCTTACCCTTACCCTTACCCTTACCCTTAAGCTTACCCTTACCCTTACCCTTACCCTTACCCTTACCCTTACCCTTACCCTTACCCTTACCCTTACCCTTACCCTTACCCTTACCCTTACCCTTACCCTTGCTTTTACCCTTAAGCTTACCCTTACCCTTACCCTTACCCTTACCCTTAAGCTTACCCTTACCCTTACCCTTACCCTTACCCTTAACCTTACCCTTGCTTTTACCCTTAAGCTTACCCTTACCCTTACCCTTACCCTTACCCTTAAGCTTACCCTTACCCTTACCCTTACCCTTACCCTTACCCTTGCTTTTACCCTTAAGCTTACCCTTACCCTTACCCTTACCCTTAAGCTTACCCTTACCCTTACCCTTACCCTTACCCTTACCCTTACCCTTACCTTGCTTTTACCCTTAAGCTTACCCTTACCCTTACCCTAAGTAAGGGTAAGGGTAAGGGTAAGGGTAAGGGTAAGGGTAAGGGAAAGGGTAAGGGTAAGGGGTAAGGGTAAGCTTAAGGGTAAAAGCAAGGGTAAGGGTAAGGGTAAGGGTAAGGGTAAGGGTAAGGGTAAGGGTAAGGGTAAGGGTAAGGGTAAGGGTAAGGGTAAGGGTAAGCTTAAGGGTAAGGGTAAGGGTAAGGGGTAAGGGTAAGCCTAAGGGTAAAAGCAAGAGTAAGGGTAAGGGTAAGGGTAAGGGTAAGCTTAAGGGTAAAAGCAAGGGTAAGGGTAAGGCTAAGGGTAAGGGTAAGGGTAAGGGTAAGGGTAAGCTTAAGGGTAAAAGCAAGGGTAAGGGTAAGGGTAAGGGTAAGGATAAGGGTAAGGGTAAAGGTGAGGGTAAGCCTAAGGGTAAAAGCAAGGGTAAGGGTAAGGGTAAGGGTAAGGGTAAGGGTAAGGGTAAGGGTAAGGGTAAGGGTAGGGGTAAGAGTAAGGGTAAGGGTAAGCTTAAGGGTAAAAGCAAGGGTAAGGGTAAGGGTAAGGGTAAGGGTAAGGGTAAGGGTAAGCTTAAGGGTAAAAGCAAGGGTAAGGGTAAGGGTAAGGGTAAGGGTAAGGGTAAGGGTAAGGGTAAGGGTAAGGGTAAGGGTAAGGGTAAGGGTAAGGGTAAGGGTAAGGGTAAGGGTAAGGGTAAGGGTAAGCTTAAGGGTAAAAGCAAGGGTAAGGGTAAGGGTAAGGGTAAGGGTAAGGGTAAGGGTAATGGTAAGGGTAAAGGTAAGGGTAAGCCTAAGGGTAAAAGCAAGGGTAAGGGTAAGGGTTAAGGGTAAGGGTAAGGGTAAGGGTAAGGGTAAGGGTAAGGGTAAGGGTAAGGGTAAGGGTAAGGGTAAGGGTAAGCTTAAGGGTAAAAGCAAGGGTAAGGGTAAGGGTAAGGGTAAGGGTAAGGGTAAGGGTAAGGGTAAGGGTAAGTTTAAGGGTAAGGGTAAGGGTAAGGGTAAGGGTAAGCGTAAGGGTAAAAGCAAGGGTAAGGGTAAGGGTAAGGGTAAGGGTAAGGGTAAGCTTAAGGGTAAAGGCAAGGGTAAGTGTAAGGGTAAGGGTAAGGGTAAGGGTAAGAGTAAGGGTAAGCTTAAGGGTAAGGGTAAGGGTAAGGGTAAGGGTAAGCTTAAGGGTAAAAGCAAGGGTAAGGGTAAGAGTAAGGGTAAGGGTAAGGGTAAGGGTAAGGGTAAGGGTAAGGGTAAGGGTAAGGGTGAGCTTAAGGGTAAAAGCAAGGTTAAGGGTAAGGGTAAGGGTAAGGGTAAGGGTAAGGGTAAGGGTAAGGGTAAGGGTAAGGGTAAGGGTAAGCTTAAGGGTAAAAGCAAGGGTAAGGGTAAGGGTAAGGGTAAGGGTAAGGGTTAAGGGTAAGGGTAAGGGTAGAGGGTAAGGGTAAGGGTAAGGGTAAGGGTAAAAGTAAGGGTAAGCCTAAGGGTAAAAGCAAGGGTAAGGGTAAGGGTAAGGGTAAGGGTAAGGGTAAGAGTAAGGGTAAGGGTAAGGGTAAGGTAAGCTTAAGGGTAAAAGCAAGGGTAAGGGTAAGGGTAAGGGTAAGGGTAAGCCTAAGGGTAAAAGCAAGGGTAAGGGTAAGGGTAAGGTAAGCTTAAGGGTAAAAGCAAGGGTAAGGGTAAGGGTAAGGGTAAAGGTAAGGGTAAGGGTAAGCTTAAGGGTAAAAGCAAGGGTAAGGGTAAGGGTAAGGGTAAGGGTAAGGGTAAGGGTAAGGGTAAGGGTAAGGGTAAGCTTAAGGGTAAAAGCAAAGGTAAGGGTAAGGGTAAGGGTAAGGGTAAGGGTAAGGGTAAGGGTAAGGGTAAGCTTAAGGGTAAAAGCAAGGGTAAGGGTAAGGGTAAGGGTAAGGGTAAGGGTAAAGGGTAAGGGTAAGCCTAAGGGTAAAAGCAAGGTAGGGTAAGGGTAAGGGTAAGGGTAAGGGTAAGGGTAAGGGTAAGGGTAAGGGTAAGGGTAAGGGTAAGGGTAAGGGTAAGGGTAAGGGTAAGGGTAAGGGTAAGGGTAAGGGTAAGGGTAAGGGTAAGGGTAAGGGTAAGGGTAAGGGTAGGGTAAGGGTAAGGGTAAGGGTAAGGGTAAGGGTAAGGGTAAGGGTAAGGGTAAGGGTAAGCTTAAGGTAAAACAAAGGGTAAGGGTAAGGGTAAGGGTAAGGGTAAGCCTAAGGGTAAAAGCAAGGGTAAGGGTAAGGGTAAGGGTAAGGGTAAGGGTAAGCTTAAGGGTAAAAGCAAGGGTAAGGGTAAGGGTGAGGGTAAGGGTAAGGTAAGGGTAAGGGTAAGGGTAAGCTTAAGGGTAAAAGCAAGGGTAAGGGTAAGGGTAAGGGTAAGGGTAAGGGTAAGGGTAAGGGTAAGGGTAAGGGTAAGGGTAAGGGTAAGCTTAAGGGTAAGGGTAAGGGTAAGGGGTAAGGGTAAGCTTAAGGGTAAAAGCAAGGGTAAGTGTAAGGGTAAGGGTAAGGGTAAGGGTAAGGGTAAGGGTAAGGGTAAAGGTAAGGGTAAGCCTAAGGGTAAAAGCAAGGGTAAGGGTACCCTTACCCTTACCCTTGCTTTTACCCTTAAGCTTACCCTTACCCTTACCCTTACCCTTACCCTAAGCCTTACCCTTACCCTTGCTTTTACCCTTAAGCTTACCCTTACCCTTACCCTTACCCTTACCCTTGCTTTTACCCTTAGGCTAACCCTTACCCTTACCCTTACCCTTACCCTTAAGCTTACCCTTACCCTTACCCTTACCCTTACCCTTACCCTTACCCTACCCTTACCCTTACCCTTACCCTTACCCTTACCCTTACCCTTACCCTTACCCTTACCCTTACCTTACCCTTACCCTTACCCTTACCCTTACCCTTACCCTTACCCTTACCCTTACCCTTGCTTTTACCCTTAAGCTTACCCTTACCCTTACCCATACCCTTACCCTTACCCTTACCCTTACCCTTACCCATACCCTTACCCTTACCCTTACCCTTGCTTTTACCCTTAATCTTACCCTTACCTTTACCCTTACCCTTACCCTTACCCTTACCCTTACCCTTACCCTTACCCTTACCCTTACCCTTGCTTTTACCCTTAAGCTTACCCTTACCCTTACCCTTACCCTAACCCTTACCCTTGCTTTTACCTTAAGCTTACCCTTACCCTTACCCTTACCCTTACCCTTACCCTTACCCTTACCCTTACCCTTACCCTTACCCTTACCCTTACCCTTACACTTACCCTTACCCTTACCCTTACCCTTGCTTTTACCCTTAAGCTTACCCTTACCCTTACCCTTACCCTTACCCTTACCCTTACCCTTACCCTTACCCTTACCCTTACCCTTACCCTTATCCTTACCCTTGCTTTTACCCTTAAGCTTACCCTTACCCTTACCCTTACCCTTACCCTTACCCTTACCCTTACCCTTACCCTTACCCTTACCCTTACCCTTACCCTTACCCTTGCTTTTACTCTTAGGCTTACCCTTACCTTTACCCTTACCCTTACCCTTACCCTCACCCTCACCCTTACCCTTACCCTTGCTTTTACCCTTAAGCTTACCCTTACCCTTACCCTTACCCTTGCTTTTACCCTTAAGCTTACCCTTACCCTTACCCTTAACCTTACCCTTACCCTTGCTTTTACCCTTAGGCTTACCCTTACCCTTACCCTTACCCTTACCCTTGCTTTTACCCTTAAGCTTACCCTTACCCTTACCCTTACTCTTACCCTTACCCTTACCATTACCCTTACCCTTACCCTTACCCTTACCCTTACCCTTACCCTTACCCTTACCTTTGCTTTTACCCTTAGGCTTACCCTTACCTTTACCCTTACCCTAACCCTTATCCTTACCCTTACCCTTACCCTTACCCTTGCTTTTACCCTTAAGCTTACCCTTACCCTTACCCTTACCCTTACCCTCATCCTTACCCTTACCCTTACCCTTACCCTTACCCTTACCCTTGCTTTTACCCTTAAGCTTACCCTTACCCTTACCCTTACCCTTACCCTTACCCTTACCCTTGCTTTTACCCTTAAGCTTACCCTTACCCTTACCCTTACCCTTACCCTTACCCTTACCCTTACCCTTACCCTTACCCTTACCCTTACCCTTACCCTTGCTTTTACCCTTAGGCTTACCCTTACCTTTACCCTTACCCTTACCCTTACTCTTACCCTTACCCTTGCTTTTACCCTTAAGCTTACCCTTACCCTTACCCTTACCCTTAAGCTTACCCTTACCCTTACCCTTACCCTTACCCTTACCCTTACCCTTACCCTTACCCTTACCCTTACCCTTACCCTTACCCTTACCCTTACCCTTACCCTTACCCTTACCTTTACCCTTGCTTTTACCCTTAAGCTTACCCTTACCCTTACCCTTACCCTTACCCTTACCCTTGCTTTTACCCTTAAGCTTACCCTTACCCTTACCCTTACCCTTAAGCTTACACTTACCCTTACCCTTACCCTTACCCTTACCCTTACCCTTACCCTTACCCTTACCCTTACCCTTACCCTTACCCTTACCCTTACCCTTACCCTTGCTTTTACCCTTAAGCTTACCCTTACCCTTACCCTTACCCTTACCCTTACCCTTAAGCTTACCCTTACCCTTACCCTTACCCTTACCCTTACCCTTTCCCTTACCCTTAACCTTACCCTTGCTTTTACCCTTAAGCTTACCCTTACCCTTACCCTTACCCTTACCCTTAAGCTTACCCTTACCCTTACCCTTACCCTTACCCTTACCCTTGCTTTTACCCTTAAGCTTACCCTTACCCTTACCCTTACCCTTACCCTCAAGCTTACCCTTACCCTTACCCTTACCCTTGCTTTAACCCTTAAGCTTACCCTTACCCTTACCCTTACCCTTACCCTTGCTTTTACCCTTAAGCTTACCCTTACCCTTACCCTTACCCTTACCCTTAAGCTTATCCTTACCCTTACCCTTACCCTTACCCTTACCCTTACCCTTACCCTTACCCTTACCCTTACCCTTGCTTTTACCCTTAAGCTTACCCTTACCCTTACCCTTACCCTTACCCTTACCCTTACCCTTACCCTTGCTTTTACCCTTAGGCTTACCCTTACCTTTACCCTTACCCTTACCCTTACCCTTACCCTTACCCTTACCCTTACACTTACCCTTTTTTTACCCTTAAGCTTACCCTTACCCTTACCCTTACCCTTACCCTTACCCTTACCCTTACCCTTACCCTTACCCTTGCTTTTACCCTTAAGCTTACCCTTACCCTTACCCTTACCCTTACCCTCACCCTTACCCTTACCCTTACCCTTGCTTATACCCTTAAGCTTACCCTTACCCTTACCCTTACCCTTACCCTTACCCTTACCCTTACCCTTACCCTTACCCTTACCCTTACCCTTACCCTTACCCTTACCCTTACCCTTGCTTTTACCCTTAGGCTTACCCTTACCTTTACCCTTACCCTTACCCTTACCCTTACCCTTACCCTTACCCTTACCCTTACCCTTACCCTTACCCTTGCTTTTACCCTTAAGCTTACCCTTACCCTTACCCTTACCCTTACCCTTACCCTAACCCTTACCCTTGCTTTTACCCTTAAGCTTACCCTTACCCTTACCCTTACCCTTACCCTTACCCTTACCCTTACCCTTACCCTTACCCTTACCCTTACCCTTACCCTTACCCTTACCCTTACCCTTACCCTTACCCTTACACTTGCTTTTACCCTTAAGCTTACCCTTACCCTTACCCTTACCCTTACCCTTACCCTTACCCTTACCCTTATCCTTACCCTTGCTTTTACCATTAAGCTTACCCTTACCCTTACCCTTACCCTTACCCTTACCCTTACCCTTACCCTTACCCTTACCCTTACCCTTACCCTTACCCTTACCCTTGCTTTTACTCTTAGGCTTACCCTTACCTTTACCCTTACCCTTACCCTTACCCTTACCCTTACCCTCACCCTTACCCTTACCCTTGCTTTTACCCTTAAGCTTACCCTTACCCTTACCCTTACCCTTACCCTTGCTTTTACCCTTAAGCTTACCCTTACCCTTACCCTTAACCTTACCCTTACCCTTGCTTTTACCCTTAGGCTTACCCTTACCCTTACCCTTACCCTTACCCTTGCTTTTACCCTTAAGCTTACCTTTACCCTTACCCTTACTCTTACCCTTACCCTTACCCTTACCCTTACCCTTACCCTTACCCTTACCCTTACCCTTGCTTTTACCCTTAGGCTTACCCTTACCTTTACCCTTACCCTAACCCTTACCCTTACCCTTACCCTTACCCTTACCCTTGCTTTTACCCTTAAGCTTACCCTTACCCTTACCCTTACCCTTACCCTTACCCTTACCCTTACCCTTACCCTTACCCTTACCCTTACCCTTGCTTTTACCCTTAAGCTTACCCTTACCCTTACCCTTACCCTTACCCTTACCCTTACCCTTACCCTTGCTTTTACCCTTAGGCTTACCCTTACCTTTACCCTTACCCTTACCCTTACCCTTACCCTTACCCTTGCTTTTACCCCTAAGCTTACCCTTACCCTTACCCTTACCCTTAAGCTTACCCTTACCCTTACCCTTACCCTTACCCTTAACCTTACCCTTACCCTTACCCTTACCCTTACCCTTGCTTTTACCCTTAAGCTTACCCTTACCCTTACCCTTACCCTTACCCTTACCCTTGCTTTTACCCTTAAGCTTACCCTTACCCTTACCCTTACCCTTAAGCTTACCCTTACCCTTACCCTTACCCTTACCCTTACCCTTACCCTTACCCTTACCCTTACCCTTACCCTTACCCTTACCCTTACCCTTACCCTTACCCTTACCCTTGCTTTTACCCTTAAGCTTACCCTTACCCTTACCCTTACCCTTACCCTTAAGCTTACCCTTACCCTTACCCTTACCCTTACCCTTAACCTTACCCTTGCTTTTACCCTTAAGCTTACCCTTACCCTTACCCTTACCCTTACCCTTAAGCTTACCCTTACCCTTACCCTTACCCTTACCCTTACCCTTGCTTTTACCCTTAAGCTTACCCTTACCCTTACCCTTACCCTTAAGCTTACCCTTACCCTTACCCTTACCCTTACCCTTACCCTTACCCTTACCTTGCTTTTACCCTTAAGCTTACCCTTACCCTTACCCTAAGTAAGGGTAAGGGTAAGGGTAAGGGTAAGGGTAAGGGTAAGGGTAAGGGTAAGGGTAAGGGGTAAGGGTAAGCTTAAGGGTAAAAGCAAGGGTAAGGGTAAGGGTAAGGGTAAGGGTAAGGGTAAGGGTAAGGGTAAGGGTAAGGGTAAGGGTAAGGGTAAGGGTAAGGGTAAGCTTAAGGGTAAGGGTAAGGGTAAGGGTAAGGGTAAGCCTAAGGGTAAAAGCAAGAGTAAGGGTAAGGGTAAGGGTAAGGGTAAGCTTAAGGGTAAAAGCAAGGGTAAGGGTAAGGCTAAGGGTAAGGGTAAGGGTAAGGGTAAGGGTAAGCTTAAGGGTAAAAGCAAGGGTAAGGGTAAGGGTAAGGGTAAGGATAAGGGTAAGGGTAAAGGTGAGGGTAAGCCTAAGGGTAAAAGCAAGGGTAAGGGTAAGGGTAAGGGTAAGGGTAAGGGTAAGGGTAAGGGTAAGGGTAAGGGTAAGGGTAAGGGTAGGGGTAAGAGTAAGGGTAAGGGTAAGCTTAAGGGTAAAAGCAAGGGTAAGGGTAAGGGTAAGGGTAAGGGTAAGGGTAAGGGTAAGCTTAAGGGTAAAAGCAAGGGTAAGGGTAAGGGTAAGGGTAAGGGTAAGGGTAAGGGTAAGGGTAAGGGTAAGGGTAAGGGTAAGGGTAAGGGTAAGGGTAAGGGTAAGGGTAAGGGTAAGGGTAAGGGTAAGGGTAAGGGTAAGGGTAAGGGTAAGCTTAAGGGTAAAAGCAAGGGTAAGGGTAAGGGTAAGGGTAAGGGTAAGGGTAAGGGTAATGGTAAGGGTAAAGGTAAGGGTAAGCCTAAGGGTAAAAGCAAGGGTAAGGGTTAGGGTAAGGGTAAGGGTAAGGGTAAGGGTAAGGGTAAGGGTAAGGGTAAGGGTAAGGGTAAGGGTAAGGGTAAGGGTAAGGGTAAGCTTAAGGGTAAAAGCAAGGGTAAGGGTAAGGGTAAGGGTAAGGGTAAGGGTAAGGGTAAGGGTAAGTTTAAGGGTAAGGGTAAGGGTAAGGGTAAGGGTAAGCGTAAGGGTAAAAGCAAGGGTAAGGGAAAGGGTAAGGGTAAGGGTAAGGGTAAGCTTAAGGGTAAAAGCAAGGGTAAGTGTAAGGGTAAGGGTAAGGGTAAGGGTAAGAGTAAGGGTAAGCTTAAGGGTAAGGGTAAGGGTAAGGGTAAGGGTAAGGGTAAGCTTAAGGGTAAAAGCAAGGGTAAGGGTAAGAGTAAGGGTAAGGGTAAGGGTAAGGGTAAGGGTAAGGGTAAGGGTAAGGGTAAGGGTGAGCTTAAGGGTAAAAGCAAGGTTAAGGGTAAGGGTTAGGGTAAGGGTAAGGGTAAGGGTAAGGGTAAGGGTAAGGGTAAGGGTAAGGGTAAGCTTAAGGGTAAAAGCAAGGGTAAGGGTAAGGGTAAGGGTAAGGGTAAGGGTAAGGGTAAGGGTAAGGGTAAGGGTAAGGGTAAGGGTAAAAGTAAGGGTAAGCCTAAGGGTAAAAGCAAGGGTAAGGGTAAGGGTAAGGGTAAGGGTAAGGGTAAGAGTAAGGGTAAGGGTAAGGGTAAGGGTAAGCTTAAGGGTAAAAGCAAGGGTAAGGGTAAGGGTAAGGGTAAGGGTAAGCCTAAGGGTAAAAGCAAGGGTAAGGGTAAGGGTAAGGGTAAGCTTAAGGGTAAAAGCAAGGGTAAGGGTAAGGGTAAGGGTAAAGGTAAGGGTAAGGGTAAGCTTAAGGGTAAAAGCAAGGGTAAGGGTAAGGGTAAGGGTAAGGGTAAGGGTAAGGGTAAGGGTAAGGGTAAGGGTAAGCTTAAGGGTAAAAGCAAAGGTAAGGGTAAGGGTAAGGGTAAGGGTAAGGGTAAGGGTAAGGGTAAGGGTAAGCTTAAGGGTAAAAGCAAGGGTAAGGGTAAGGGTAAGGGTAAGGGTAAGGGTAAGGGTAAAGGTAAGGGTAAGCCTAAGGGTAAAAGCAAGGGTAAGGGTAAGGGTAAGGGTAAGGGTAAGGGTAAGGGTAAGGGTAAGGGTAAGGGTAAGGGTAAGGGTAAGGGTAAGGGTAAGGGTAAGGGTAAGGGTAAGGGTAAGGGTAAGGGTAAGGGTAAGGGTAAGGGTAAGGGTAAGGGTAAGGGTAAGGGTAAGGGTAAGGGTAAGGGTAAGGGTAAGCTTAAGGGTAAAAGCAAGGGTAAGGGTAAGGGTAAGGGTAAGGGTAAGCCTAAGGGTAAAAGCAAGGGTAAGGGTAAGGGTAAGGGTAAGGGTAAGGGTAAGCTTAAGGGTAAAAGCAAGGGTAAGGGTAAGGGTAAGGGTAAGGGTAAGGGTAAGGGTAAGGGTAAGGGTAAGCTTAAGGGTAAAAGCAAGGGTAAGGGTAAGGGTAAGGGTAAGGGTAAGGGTAAGGGTAAGGGTAAGGGTAAGGGTAAGGGTAAGGGTAAGCTTAAGGGTAAGGGTAAGGGTAAGGGTAAGGGTAAGCTTAAGGGTAAAAGCAAGGGTAAGTGTAAGGGTAAGGGTAAGGGTAAGGGTAAGGGTAAGGGTAAGGGTAAGGGTAAGGGTAAAGGTAAGGGTAAGCCTAAGGGTAAAGGCAAGGGTAAGGGTACCCTTACCCTTACCCTTGCTTTTACCCTTAAGCTTACCCTTACCCTTACCCTTACCCTTACCCTAAGCCTTACCCTTACCCTTGCTTTTACCCTTAAGCTTACCCTTACCCTTACCCTTACCCTTACCCTTGCTTTTACCCTTAGGCTTACCCTTACCCTTACCCTTACCCTTACCCTTAAGCTTACCCTTACCCTTACCCTTACCCTTACCCTTACCCTTACCCTTACCCTTACCCTTACCCTTACCCTTACCCTTACCCTTACCCTTACCCTTACCCTTACCCTTACCCTTACCCTTACCCTTACCCTTACCCTTGCTTTTACCCTTAAGCTTACCCTTACCCTTACCCTTACCCTTACCCTTACCCTTACCCTTACCCTTACCCATACCCTTACCCTTACCCTTACCCTTGCTTTTACCCTTAATCTTACCCTTACCTTTACCCTTACCCTTACCCTTACCCTTACCCTTACCCTTACCCTTACCCTTGCTTTTACCCTTAAGCTTACCCTTACCCTTACCCTTACCCTAACCCTTACCCTTGCTTTTACCCTTAAGCTTACCCTTACCCTTACCCTTACCCTTACCCTTACCCTTACCCTTACCCTTACCCTTACCCTTACCCTTACCCTTACACTTACCCTTACCCTTACCCTTACCCTTGCTTTTACCCTTAAGCTTACCCTTACCCTTACCCTTACCCTTACCCTTACCCTTACCCTTACCCTTACCCTTACCCTTACCCTTACCCTTATCCTTACCCTTGCTTTTACCCTTAAGCTTACCCTTACCCTTACCCTTACCCTTACCCTTACCCTTACCCTTACCCTTACCCTTACCCTTACCCTTACCCTTACCCTTACCCTTACCCTTACCCTTGCTTTTACTCTTAGGCTTACCCTTACCTTTACCCTTACCCTTACCCTTACCCTCACCCTCACCCTTACCCTTACCCTTGCTTTTACCCTTAAGCTTACCCTTACCCTTACCCTTACCCTTGCTTTTACCCTTAAGCTTACCCTTACCCTTACCCTTAACCTTACCCTTACCCTTGCTTTTACCCTTAGGCTTACCCTTACCCTTACCCTTACCCTTACCCTTGCTTTTACCCTTAAGCTTACCCTTACCCTTACCCTTACTCTTACCCTTACCCTTACCATTACCCTTACCCTTACCCTTACCCTTACCCTTACCCTTACCCTTACCCTTACCTTTGCTTTTACCCTTAGGCTTACCCTTACCTTTACCCTTACCCTAACCCTTATCCTTACCCTTACCCTTACCCTTACCCTTGCTTTTACCCTTAAGCTTACCCTTACCCTTACCCTTACCCTTACCCTCATCCTTACCCTTACCCTTACCCTTACCCTTACCCTTACCCTTGCTTTTACCCTTAAGCTTACCCTTACCCTTACCCTTACCCTTACCCTTACCCTTACCCTTACCCTTACCCTTGCTTTTACCCTTAAGCTTACCCTTACCCTTACCCTTACCCTTACCCTTACCCTTACCCTTACCCTTACCCTTACCCTTACCCTTACCCTTACCCTTACCCTTACCCTTACCCTTACCCTTGCTTTTACCCTTAGGCTTACCCTTACCTTTACCCTTACCCTTACCCTTACTCTTACCCTTACCCTTGCTTTTACCCTTAAGCTTACCCTTACCCTTACCCTTACCCTTAAGCTTACCCTTACCCTTACCCTTACCCTTACCCTTACCCTTACCCTTACCCTTACCCTTACCCTTACCCTTACCCTTACCCTTACCCTTACCCTTACCCTAACCCTTACCTTTACCCTTGCTTTTACCCTTAAGCTTACCCTTACCCTTACCCTTACCCTTACCCTTACCCTTGCTTTTACCCTTAAGCTTACCCTTACCCTTACCCTTACCCTTAAGCTTACACTTACCCTTACCCTTACCCTTACCCTTACCCTTACCCTTACCCTTACCCTTACCCTTACCCTTACCCTTACCCTTACCCTTACCCTTACCCTTACCCTTACCCTTGCTTTTACCCTTAAGCTTACCCTTACCCTTACCCTTACCCTTACCCTTACCCTTAAGCTTACCCTTACCCTTACCCTTACCCTTACCCTTACCCTTTCCCTTACCCTTAACCTTACCCTTGCTTTTACCCTTAAGCTTACCCTTACCCTTACCCTTACCCTTACCCTTAAGCTTACCCTTACCCTTACCCTTACCCTTACCCTTACCCTTGCTTTTACCCTTAAGCTTACCCTTACCCTTACCCTTACCCTTACCCTTAAGCTTACCCTTACCCTTACCCTTACCCTTACCCTTACCCTTGCTTTAACCCTTAAGCTTACCCTTACCCTTACCCTTACCCTTACCCTTGCTTTTACCCTTAAGCTTACCCTTACCCTTACCCTTACCCTTACCCTTAAGCTTATCCTTACCCTTACCCTTACCCTTACCCTTACCCTTACCCTTACCCTTACCCTTACCCTTACCCTTGCTTTTACCCTTAAGCTTACCCTTACCCTTACCCTTACCCTTAAGCTTACACTTACCCTTACCCTTACCCTTACCCTTACCCTTACCCTTACCCTTACCCTTACCCTTACCCTTACCCTTACCCTTACCCTTACCCTTACCCTTACCCTTACCCTTGCTTTTACCCTTAAGCTTACCCTTACCCTTACCCTTACCCTTACCCTTACCCTTAAGCTTACCCTTACCCTTACCCTTACCCTTACCCTTACCCTTTCCCTTACCCTTAACCTTACCCTTGCTTTTACCCTTAAGCTTACCCTTACCCTTACCCTTACCCTTACCCTTAAGCTTACCCTTACCCTTACCCTTACCCTTACCCTTACCCTTGCTTTTACCCTTAAGCTTACCCTTACCCTTACCCTTACCCTTACCCTTAAGCTTACCCTTACCCTTACCCTTACCCTTACCCTTACCCTTGCTTTAACCCTTAAGCTTACCCTTACCCTTACCCTTACCCTTACCCTTGCTTTTACCCTTAAGCTTACCCTTACCCTTACCCTTACCCTTACCCTTAAGCTTATCCTTACCCTTACCCTTACCCTTACCCTTACCCTTACCCTTACCCTTACCCTTACCCTTACCCTTACCCTTACCCTTACCCTTACCCTTACCCTAACCCTTACCTTTACCCTTGCTTTTACCCTTAAGCTTACCCTTACCCTTACCCTTACCCTTACCCTTACCCTTGCTTTTACCCTTAAGCTTACCCTTACCCTTACCCTTACCCTTAAGCTTACACTTACCCTTACCCTTACCCTTACCCTTACCCTTACCCTTACCCTTACCCTTACCCTTACCCTTACCCTTACCCTTACCCTTACCCTTACCCTTACCCTTACCCTTGCTTTTACCCTTAAGCTTACCCTTACCCTTACCCTTACCCTTACCCTTACCCTTAAGCTTACCCTTACCCTTACCCTTACCCTTACCCTTACCCTTTCCCTTACCCTTAACCTTACCCTTGCTTTTACCCTTAAGCTTACCCTTACCCTTACCCTTACCCTTACCCTTAAGCTTACCCTTACCCTTACCCTTACCCTTACCCTTACCCTTGCTTTTACCCTTAAGCTTACCCTTACCCTTACCCTTACCCTTACCCTTAAGCTTACCCTTACCCTTACCCTTACCCTTACCCTTACCCTTGCTTTAACCCTTAAGCTTACCCTTACCCTTACCCTTACCCTTACCCTTGCTTTTACCCTTAAGCTTACCCTTACCCTTACCCTTACCCTTACCCTTAAGCTTATCCTTACCCTTACCCTTACCCTTACCCTTACCCTTACCCTTACCCTTACCCTTGCTTTTACCCTTAGGCTTACCCTTACCTTTACCCTTACCCTTACCCTTACCCTTACCCTTACCCTTACCCTTACACTTACCCTTGCTTTTACCCTTAAGCTTACCCTTACCCTTACCCTTACCCTTACCCTTAAGCTTACCCATACCCTTACCCTTACCCTTACCCTTACCCTTACCCTTACCCTTACCCTTACCCTTACCCTTGCTTTTACCCTTAAGCTTACCCTTACCCTTACCCTTACCCTTACCCTTACCCTTACCCTTACCCTTGCTTTTACCCTTAAGCTTACCCTTACCCTTACCCTTACCCTTACCCTTACCCTTGCTTTTACCCTTAGGCTTACCCTTACCCTTACCCTTACCCTTACCCTTGCTTTTACCCTTAAGCTTACCCTTACCCTTACCCTTACCCTTACCCTTACCCTTACCCTTACCCTTACCCTTACCCTTACCCTTACCCTTACCCTTACCCTTACCCTTACCCTTACCCTTACCCTTACCCTTACCCTTACCCTTACCCTTACCCTTACCCTTACCCTTACCCTTACCCTT